>ML845539.1:36701-55751 GCA_009831015.1 Picea engelmannii | reverse complement strand
TAAAATAAATGAACACAGTTGCACCACAAGAGGAGCCATCCCAACAACAATGCACATAAGAGGTATGTAATCATTGACTTATTCTTTTATGTACATCAAATTTAATTATAGCATGAAATACTAATTTTCAATTGTTTTATTGCAGAAAGAAAAAAATGGAACCCATTGAACACATAAGACCGACGATGAGGAAGAAAAGGGTTGACCACAAAGTTTGTGAGTACTTACATTTCTGTCCATGGTTTTCTTCTAATAGGTGCTAACATACAAAGAAGATTCAACCAAATAATCGATCGACGTTGTGTTAAGTATGGGTTATGAGTATATGTTCAAGTATCAAGGTTTAATTGAAAATTTTATAAGTAGCTATGTTGTTTAACTTCCCTCATTTTATAATTAATGGAACAACAAGAAACCTTTATATTAATTATATTGATCGTGCTTTGTCATGACATATTAAACATGCAGGAAACAAAGTATGGAGTGCATCCAACAAAAGAGATTTTGAGAGACGAGATGTAGTATGGCTTCGAAAGAATGTGTATTTTTTATGAAACACTCACTACTATGGTGCCTTTTTTTATTTATGAAATCATGTATATTCTACTACACACAATCACACACTTTTTTTTTTAATATGACTGACGGAATCGACAACTGGGTTGGTCTTGTACTCGCATGACACGGGATCGATTCCGACCACTACCACTATAACCTCCATGTGCCATACATATTCCCCTTCTACAGGCATAGGTAAATCGGGGGGATTTGAACTCTGAACCTCATCGAACATAACACTTCATATCATGACACTTGCCAATTGAGTTTTCCCCCCAGGGGCTCACACACACACACACAATTATTACACTTTATTTCTATGTTTGTAGATGGAACATGAAGAGGATGAACATAAAAAATAACTCGATCGAGAAAACATTAGGTTAAATCACCAAAGTACAATATCGCCTACAGGTGATGAATAAATTAGGCATGCACGTAGCTCAAGTGATGAACGACAACCAATATAATTGAATGTTAGTGCAAGTTGTATGTTTTGAAATACTTGTCTGTGAAAATCAAGGATTTTGTTTAATGTACTCAACATATTTTCTCAATTGCATGAGGACATGTTACCAATAAGTGTAACAATTATATATTGGTTGTATCTTGATTATTGTGGACCTTTACATTGTCCAATTTTGTATAACCATAGGTCTCTTATTTATATATAATAAAATGGGTTTCTTATTTTATTGTGTTGTCGAATGTTGTAAAATGTTGCATTGTTGATTAATTAATATGTGGATGATTTACATTGTTACAAATAATAGAGGTTTAATCCGTAATGCAATCATTCTATCAAAATGTAATAACAAAAATATAAAAAACAATATTATTATAAAAAATATTTGATTTTTTTTACAATTAATTAAAATGTATACATATTGGTGCATTGTATTCTTATGAACTCACTAAACGGTGCATGCCATAATATATAAATCGGTGTGTGTTAAGGGTTTATACACACAGGTGCCTATTAATTATATTTAAGCACTAGTGCCAAATATTGAGAAAAAACATTGTTCCTTAAACGATATAATGTGCAATTATATTTATCGCTTAAACATTTTATGGTGCGCAAGTTTATAATATGCATCGGTGCTCTAATTATAATATACACATCGGTGCTTTTAATATAATATATGCACCGATGTGTTTAATATAATATAGGCATCAATGCTTAGTAACAAAGAATAACACTAACATTTTATCTCGAATATTAGAAATTTCACTACCCTTCGATGCAAAGAGTAATACACGCACTGGGATGAATGAATTATACAAGAACTAGGTGTACATAACATGTAAAATCATCGGTGCATTAACTGACTTAGAAAGCATTGGTTTTGCATGCACAAACAATATGAAACTGGTCTGTATCAAGTATGACATCATTAGTGTTGCATAAAACAAAAAGGTGAATCTAGTGTGCAAAATATATAAAAGCACTAGTTCCTTTTAATTTATATGTACGCATTGATGCTTTAACAATACAAGCACTAAAAAATAAAACTCCACCACAACCTTCGTCCGCCCATTTTTTTTTAGTTATATGGAACATCCATTAAAACCTCCACTTCAAATAGTGGAGGTTGTAACAAAGGTTTTTTTGAAAATTTTCCAAATCTTGTAACACTACAAACCACTGCTAGAAGGTGTTCTTCTTGTAGTGTCCAATGCTAGATATTGAGTCTCTTGTACCTTAATGTAATCTCTTTTGGTTTTCTCCATTTCCCTCTGATCTTGAATTTAGACCACAATCCAAACCACATGTCTATATCACTCCAGTTGATCCATAAAAGAAAAAAGAAAAAATCCACATTTCATGTCATTTTCTTTGTTGAAATATATATTTTGTCACCTCTTGTTGAGCCTCTACAACTCCTTTCTCATAGCTTCTCGTTTACCTTTTAATTTATACCAATTCACACATCCCCCATTTCTACATTATGCCATTAGAACCCCCACACTAGATAAAGCCCAAAATGTTAAAAAAATGCCACTTGAACGATGACCCAATCCAATCAAAATCACTTTCACCATCCTTGACCTTGTGAACCCTTGATGGCAGGAGAATTGTAGTCTAAAGCAATAATAAAAGAAAGAACTATTGTTGCATGCACAAACAATAGTGAATCGGTCGGTAACAAGTATAAGAGCATCAGTGTTGCATAAAACAAAAAGGTGAATCTGGTGTGCAAAATATATAAAAGCACTAGTTCCTTTTAATTTATTTGTACATAGAGGTGCTTTTGTATTAAAGGTGCACCAATGCGCTTTAACAATACAAGCACTAAAAAATAAAACCTCCACCACAATCTTCGCTCGCCCAATTTTTTATAGTTATATGTAACATCCATTAAAACCTCCACTTCAAATAGTGGAGGTTGTAGCAGAGCTTTTTTTGAAAAATTTTCCAAATCTTGTAACACTAAAAACCTTTGTTAGAAGGTGTTCTTGTAGTTTCCAATGCTAGATACTAAGTCTCGTGTACCTTAATGTAATCTCTTGTGCTTTTTCTCCATTTCCCTCTGAGCTTGAATTTAGACCACAATCTCAACCACATGTCTATATCACTCCAGTTCCTCCATAAAAAACAAATCTCCCACATTTCATGCCATTTTCTTTGTTGCAATATCTATTTTGTCACCTCTTGTTGAGCCTCTACAACTCTTTTCTCATAGATTCTTGTTTACCTTTTAAGATATATCAATTCACACATCCCCCATTTGTACACTATGCCACTAGAGCCCCCACACTAGATAATGCCCAAAATGTTAAAAAATGCCACTCGAATGATGACTCAATCCACTAATCAAAAGCACTCTCACCATCCTTGACCTTGTGAACCCTTGATGGATGGAGAATTGTAGTGTGGAGTAATAAGAAGAGAACATTTTAAGATGAGTAAAGAATTGTATCCCGAAGAAAAAATAAGAGAACCAATAGAGACCAATTAATCCCACACAAATGTATGAACCCTCATGTCATATTTCATATATTCCTCTTCACTAGAACTTTACTACATTGGAATGGGGGCAAAGGAAGTGGCCATAACTTTATGCCCCTTCGACCTTGTAAATGAAACCACATTTGGATCCATTAATAAATTATTGCTCAGTTAAATTACAAGAGGGAATGGGTATTGGTTCCCCCCCTTTTATTCTAAGTAAGCCTTCATCTAACAATGCTCCTATATTGGCAAGGGAATCTAATTCTCCATTGTGAGCTTGCAACACCTGGAAGAAGGAAATGAACTCAAACTAATTAGCCAAATCCTAAAATTCTATGAACCAACTACTTGAAACCAATATATTGGGGAATGAAAAAATCAAGGAGGAATCTAATGATGATGGAGGAGTATCCTATTATCGTTGCTTGCTTAATCCTACATGCCTTTAGCCTTTGTAGTCATTGATACGTTGCTAGTGATTTTGCCTCATTATTTGGGGCGACACCTAAAGCCCAGGTGAAATCACTTTCTATATTTATTCTAGGATCAATTAGGATCACCCACACTTGCCACCCCTAGGTTTCCCTTGGAAGCCCCATCAAAGAATAATATATGATGGTATTGATCTACTCGCCAACATTGGAATTGCTCATCCACTAATCTTATATATAATTCATGAGGCGCTTGATTGCGATTTCTAATATAAAACTTGGAAGTTATAGGTATATATATTAGAAGAGATTTTATCTAAGCATTCTAACCTATTTACATAGCATCTAAATTGACTACCCCAATCCCATTTGAATGGATAATCTCTTGTGTTATAACATAAACCAAAATTTCGAATAAAAATTCAAATTTTGAATTCCTTTTAATTTATTCCTAATTTTTTTCATTTATAAATAAAACTTCAGCTTTAGAATTATAATTGTATACACTAATACAATTTTCATTATGTTTGGACAGAGCGGATCAATTATTAACCATTAAAACCTTACGCTTATCGAGATCGACGGTTCATGAGCGTTCGGAGATTTAAAACTATGAAAGGATTAATCCAAAGTATAATTCTTGTTTGAAGTTCCACTTTGAGACTTCGTGCTTCGACACTCTAAGCTCAAACGTTTCAAGGTCCTCTTAACCCCGAATTTGCAAAGCTCCATAGTCCTGAAGTTCCAAAATATTACTTCATAAATTAAAGTACTATGTTGATGTGTCCTATGCTACCTGGGATTCTTTACACGTTGAAAGACGTGGCACTCATTTCAGACATTTTTGTACACATAATTCACACATTTCAGGATGAGACATGTCACTCATGTTCTCACAACACATCATCATATGTGTCGTCATCCTACCATGTCACTCCAGGAGATTGTCCTCTGGGATATCATATTATCAACAAATTCAAGAAGTGTTGGAGTGTTGGAGTGTTGAAGTGCCAGAGTGTTAAATTGTCGAAGTACCAAATCATCGGAGATTAAAAGTTAAGACATGATTTATTAGGCGCAATTAATGGTAAGTAATTGCGTCACAACTTTGACCTTCGGGATAACTTTAATGTTTCTATTGCAATAGTACTAAAGTCAAGAAGCTCTAGAGTCCCGATGTTTCGAAGCATTGAAGGCTTAAAAAGGCAAAGAAATGGTTAATTAAAGTAAATATTAATTAAAATCTAATTAATCACTCCATGACTTTGGCCTTCAGGATATGTTTAACATTCCCTATTCAAATTCATGAACGTCGAAGTGTCGAAATACCTACCTTCCCTAATCGCGATTATTAAGGTAAATTATACGTGGTTAGTGTGAAAGATTTGAATAAAGTTTGTTGTTGTCAGGAGATAATATTGTAAATAGAGCTAATATTGTATATTTGCACATGAAATACAAGGATCAATAGAAGACAGCTACATCAATGAGCAAATGAATGAAAGATAATTCTTAATACAACGAGCAAGTGATGAAACTTACATAAGAAAGACAGATGTTCAAATCTTTTGTAATATTTAATTATCCTAGATTTTATTCTATTTTGAGATCTAGAAGTATGGAAGTCTAACCAATTTTGGTTAAGACGATTTTGTATAAATAAACACATTTATGGCCTGATGTAAGGAGAGACTTCTTAATACAAATTTATACAAGAAAGATAGAGATTATATGTCTCATTTCTTTGAGTTATGTGTTTTATGTGTGTTTCTACTTCATCATAATCCATTTTCTTCAATCTATGGTGTTTAAGGAAGGAAAGACTGCAATTTGGTAATACATCTACTGCATTTCACATAATTGGATGTTTATTCAGCATAGTTTTTCCTATGTTTTGATGTAAGTAAAACAAGACTTGTATCTATGTGGATGTTCTCATCTTAATTCATTTTTTAAGATAACCTTTCATGTTTCTTATATTTCAAATAAGATAAGAATTCTCAGCATTGGATACCTCGCTTTGTTTGTCAATTTTGTTTGCTAGAATTCTACTTTCCATCTCTTGATTATTGATAAAAACTCAAAGGAAGAGATATTGCCTCTGTGTTTCTTAATCATTAGTTTTTTGAAGTTTCATTTCAAGTTGAAGGTAGAAAGATACCTATAAAAGAAAATATTATTTAAATTTGGATGCCTGACATTTTTTTGTGATCCCGGAATAAATCTCAGGAAAAACATCTTTTTGGCGTCGTTGTCGGCAAATGGAGAAACGAAGTTATTTTTCCCTGGGAATTCGACAAAGATTGTCTTTGGTTCTTGAGGGTGAACAAGAATCAAACACACAATTAGGCTCATTTTGATTTTCTCCTGGAGAATCCATTTTGGTAAAGTTGGCATTCAGATGAAAGAATACAAGACAAAACCCAAACAATAAACAAACTACACATGTCTCAAATCCGGAGAAATTTCTCAAATCTAAAGGATATCTAAGGCAGACATTTGCATCAATAGAGAAGGTCTATCAACCAAAAGTTTCTCAAGTTAATGTTAATATTTCGGTGAAATAGATAAATTTAGTTGGTTCTAAAGGAAAACATCAAATAAATCTCCTTCCACATAAGCCTCAACTAGTAATCCAGAAGTTAAGTTAGAAAATCCAGAGGTTGAAATCCCCGAAGTAAAATTATACGACTTAAGGGGTGAAAATTTCAAAATACACCTTTTTATTTTGTATACATTTACACCAGCGAGATTAAGGAAGTATCATTAGTACCTAACGTTTTTTACACTCGACCTATCATTAGTCTTCTTGAAATAAGGGTTCTTAACCCTGCAAATCCAGAAGAACACATTTTATACTTAGGTTCCTCTCTTATTTCTTCTCCCATATACTCATCAGGTTGGTCTAAAAGACCGATTACTAGTTCTCATTTCCCTTCTGAGTTTTATTATTCATCCATATCACGAGGCCCATCACATTTTGACTACCTAGCAAGCCTCTGTTATTATCTTCCCGACGCAATAAAGGACTTGGTGCAACAATATTTTGAAATATTTGATAATATTCATTACAATCCTCGTGTTTTATCTCCAAAACTTACAATGGTTGGTGTAGGAGGTGGAGGTGGATGCAGTGGACAAGTAAATCCACCACCACCTCCCCCAATGATCTTTTTCAAAGTAGATACTAGATACACTCCTCTAGTTCTTCCCACAAATCTACATGATTTACCTGATAACTATATGAAAAGCTTACCCAAATTTATGGGGGAAGGGGATTTAACAACCGCTGAACATATAACATTTTTTTACCAATTTGTTGATATACTTGGAATTGAGCATGAAGACGTTTATATGAGACTGTTTGTACAAACTTTTGAGGGTCAAGTCATAACTTGGTTTAGGGGACTTCATGTAGATTCCATAGAAACATATGATGATTTAGAATTTGCTTTCTTGATATAGTGGGGTGAGAAAAAAGATCACCTATACTATTTCACTAAATTTGGTGCTTTAAGGAAGAATCCCTATGAAACTGTTTCTGAATTTATCCAAAGGTTTAATAAACTATATAGTAAGATCCCAATTGAAGTTAAGCCATCCCATCCAGCTGCTAAAGTTACTTTTGCAGGGGCATTTGACTTTGACTTTGCATTTCTTTTAAGGGAAAGAAGAGTTACAACATTATCCGGGATGCAAGATGATGTTGTTGAAATAGAGTTTAATATGATGGCATTAGGGAAACTAAAAATAAAGGTTGAAGTTGGAATTAGGGAACCTCGGAGATTTAAAGAACAAGGAGGATCTTCAGGTTCAGGAAGGAATACTCAGAATGAGAAAATAGAAGAGATGGATCAAATCATTAAAGATTGATCAAATAAAATATCCAGGATGGAGATGGAAAAATTCAAGCTCCTTTTAAAACAAAGAATTTAATACAAGGAGATGAAGTTCAAGAGTATGATGAATTAGATGAGGACATGAACAATCTAAGCGATGATGATAGTGAACCTCATTTAACTCAACAAGACTATGAACAATATTTAATTTATGGACCATTACTTGATGAACAAAACATCAATAACTTTGATGAGCCTACCTCGCAATACAAAGATCTCACTAATTCAATATTGGTCGAGCTACATAATAAATACGATGTAAGGCCAAGAGATAAGACTACTACTTCAAATCCACCAAAAAATGTTTTGATGCAGAATAAAGTAAATGAAGCTTTAGTCTCAAAACCATCATTCGAAACATTAACAATTCAAACAAAGCAGGTTGAAACAAAGGCATCATAAACTAAGAAACTGGAGAAGAAAGAAGAAGAAGTGCAAACTAAAGAATTATAAAAATCAGTTAGCACTTTCAATTTAGAGAATGAAATGAACAAGATTAAGATACCAGTGCCTTTGATAGAACTTGCTAAAAATTCATTATGTAAAGAACAAATTTAAAAATTCATAAATTTTTCGGGTGCAAAAAGTCAAGTTGATGTTATCAATCTACAAGATGAGCATCCAACAATCATGTTTGGGCCTCATATTGAAAATGACAAAGATTATGTGGCTCCATTTTATATCACTCTTACTTTACATGATCATTTTTCACATAATTGTATGCTAGACTCAAGGGATTCACACAATCTGATGCCAAAGGTAATAATGGATAAATTGGGCTTGGAAATTACCAAACCTTATCAAGACTTATATTCTTGTGATTCTGGCAAAGTTAAGTTTTTGGGTATGATAAAGGATTTAGTTGTAAGTTGTCCCAAATTCCAGTGAAGAGTATTCTTATGGATGTGGTAGTAGATGATGCACCTGCAAAGTATGGCATGATTTTATCAAGATCTTGGGGTGTTAAGCTAGGAGGATTAGTACAGTTAGATATGACATGTGCCACAATTCCTATTTTTGGTGGATAATTTACAAGATTGTACAGAGAGACAAGACTTGCTTATACAGTAAGTGATCCACAAAATCCTAATAATTATCCAGTCTATGTTTCTGACCAGGACTTAGGAAATTGTATATTATCTGTTGATGATGATTTTGAAACTTGTATAGAAAATGAAAATGAAAAAATTAAAACTTATGAAGAAAATGTAAATATTAGAGAAGGAATGTGGAAAATGTATTTTAATGGTGCCTCATCATGGGAAGGAGCAAGAGCTGGAGTATTATTTGTGGCACCAAATGATGAGTATTACATTCAATTTTCTTACAGATTGCAGTTTGATATTTATTACACAAATGATGTATGTGAATATGAAGCTTTGATTTTAGGATTATAAGTTGCTAGAAAGCTCAAAATTAAACACTTGATAGTATATGGAGATTTTGAGCTTATTGTTAAGCAGATTAAACAAGAATATCAAGCTAAACATCATATAATGAGATCTTACTGAAATTGTGCATGGGATTTGATTGAAAATTTTTCCTATCTTTTAACATTCATGCTATTCCTAGATTGCATAATCAACTAGCAGATTCATTGGCTAAAGCTGCAATTACTTGCATACCATCTATTGTTTTGAAATTGAAATATAATATTGAGATGAGACATAAACCTTCAATACCTAATAATGTTCACTATTGGAAAATATTTGAAGATGATGAATAGATAAAACAATTTCTTGAAATGGTGGATGAATTTTCTGAAACACATATTGATCAAGAAAATCAAAATGATCCAGCTTGGATTATGCAAGGAGAAACTCAAGATAAGTTTAAAGACAAAATTGCAAATCATAATATGCTTCTGTTAAAAAACAATCAGATTCCAAAAGGGCTCATTCCTTTAGAAAGATTGTTTGATAAAAATTATATCCCTTTGAAATCTACTTTGCATCCTCAACCAGAAGAAGTTGAAGATTGTAATGTTGGTTCTAATGAAAATCCAAAGCTTGTCAAGTTGTCTAAATATCTTCCCATTGAATTGAAGAAAAAATATGTTGAATTGATTAAGGAATATAAAGATGTATTTGCATCATCCTATGAAGATCTGAAAACTTATGATACTTCTATTATAGAAAAAAAAAATCCTTTAAAACCAGGTGTCAAGCCTTTTAAAAAAAAGCTTAGACACATCAATCATATTCTTTTTCCTTTAATAGAAAGGGAGGTTAAGAAACATATTGATGCAAAACTTATTGTGCCTCTTAGATATTCTGAATGGGTAGCTAATTTGGTTCCTGTCAAAAAGAAAAATGGGGAGATAATATTCTGTATAGATTTTAGAAATCTTAATCGATCTTCATTAAAAGATAATTACCCTCTTCCAAAAATAGATAATATTCTTGAAATGGTAATTGGGGCAAATGGAATTTCTATGATTGATGGATTTTCATGGTATAATCAAATAGTTGTCCATGAGGATGATAAGGAAAAACTGCATTTACTACGCCATGGGGAACTTTTATGTATGAAAAAATGTCATTTGATTTGATGAATGCAGGTGCAACTTTTCAAAGAGCCATAGATATATCTTTTGTTGGTGAGAGAGACAAATTTGTTGTTATTTATTTGGATGATTTGACAATTTTTCTAATTCTGATGCAGAACATTTGAAACATTTGAGACAAACATTTGATAAATGCATAAAATTTGGTTTGTCTCTAAATCCCAATAAATCTCATTTTTCCATGCAATAAGGGAAGTTTTTAGGTCATATTGTATCAAAGGATGAGATTCAAGTTGATCTGAAAAGATTTGAAGCCATTGATAATATCAATATACCAAGAAACAAAAAAGAAATTTAGTCATTTTTAGGAAGAATCAATCTCTTGAGAAGATTTATTCCAAATTTTGTTGAAATTATTAAATTGATCACAGATATGTTGAAGAAGGATAACGAAGTTAAATGGACTGTGGAATCTAAGATATATTTTCAATGAGTCAAAAAATCCATAGGAGAAGCACCAGTGTTGGTAAGTCTAGATTATTCAAATGAGTTTTTAATATTTTCCTTTGCATCTGAACATACAAAAAAATAATGATGGAATTGAACAACCTATTTCGTTTTTTAGTAAAAGCCTTAGAGATGCAGAGTTGAAATATGATATTTAAAAAAAACAGGCTTATGCTATGGTTAAAGAAAATAAATCTTTCAAGACATATATATTACATTCCAAGGTGATAGCATGTGTACCCACCAGTATAGTCAAAGACATCCTAATTCAGCCTGATAGTGATGGTAGAAGGGGAAAATGGTTGGAAAAAATTCAAGAATGTGATATAGAAATCAAACCAACCAAATTAGTAAAAGGAAGGGGTTTAGAAAAACTTCTTGATAAATCAAATCTTAGAGCTCTTGGAATAAATCACTTTGAGTCTAAAAATCCGCTCCCAGATATTGAAGAAATTGATGATCAAGTACCAACAACACAAATAGATGGAAAATTCTCTTCATGTTCTTGGTATAACAACATAGTTTCATACCCTTCTTACTGTCCAATGCCATTTTTATATGACTCCTACCAAGGAAGGAACATTAAAATTACAGGCAATCAAATATTGCATTGTTGATGGTAAGTTATATTGGAAAGATTCTTTGGGTTTCTTATTAAGTTTCCTAATAGAGTCTAAAATAGAAGGTTTCATTGATGAATTTCAAAAAGGAATATGTGGAGGACACCATGATTGGAGAGAAACAAATTACAAAATCCTAAGGGCGGGCTATTACTGGCCAAAAGTGTTCACTAATGTAAATGCAAGGGTTAGAGCTTGCAAACAATGCCAACTTTTTGTTGGAAAGCAAAAACCTTCTTGCCTTACCTTTAGTCCATGTCAAATTTGAAGCTCCTTTCCAAGAATGGGGCCTAGATTTCATTGGAGAGATTGTCCCCCAATCTAGTGCCCAACAAAAATGGATCTTAACTGCCACTGGTTATTTTTCCAAGTGGGTAGAAGCTATTCCAACTAGGAATTCTACAGACTCGGTGGTAATAAATTTTTTGGAAGAAAATATTTTAGAAAGATTTGGCTGTCCAAGGAAAATAATCATAAATAATGCACAAGCTTTTAAATATGTTGCTATGATAATTTTTTGTCAAAATTATAATATTATTTTGGGTCATTCTACAACACATTATCCTCAAGGGAATGGGTTAGCAAAATCTTCTAATAAAAGTTTATTGAGGGTAATTAAGAAAGTTCTAGCAAAAAAGAAGAAAGCTTGGCATACATATTTAAAGTAAACTCTATGGGCAAATATAATCGGCACCAAGAAATAAATAGGTATTTCACCCTTTCAATTAGTTTATGGAACATATGTTATTCTACCTATTAATATTGCTCTTCCTGTGATGAAATTATGGCAGGATTCTAATGAAGAACCAAATGATTTGACGAGAAGGATCAATCAAATAATTGAGGTCCAACAAAACATGGAATAAATTGACTAAAATCTTCAAAAGTATCAAGATAAAATGAAGGCTATATTTGATAAGAAAGCCAAAGACAGAGAATTTCTTCCTAGAGATTTAGTTCTAAAGTGGGAATCCAGAAAATAGGATGTTGGACAACATGGAAAATTCAATCATCTTTGGTTTGGTCCTTTCAAGATTGCAGCAGTTGAAGGGAGAAATTGTTTCTCTCTCGAAAATCTAAATGGAGAGATTCTTGATGCCCCTATCAATGGGTGTTACTTAAAGCATTTCATGCAGTAGTTTAGTTTTTAATTTCTAGTTTTAGTTTCCCATTATACATACTGGTGTGGATTGGATTCACATTGGCATTTACATTTCATTTTCCTTTTAAAGTCCCTGATTGGGTTAAGAACTCATTATTTATGATCTAAAATCAAATTAAGGATATTTAAGTGTTTTTATTGATGAAAAAGTTTTTGTAAAAAAAATTCAGAAAATGATTTTTTTCAATTTTTTCAAAAAATTAAAAAAGGAAAATAAGTTCTTTTCTAATCATGAATTATCTTTTGTTTTTCAGTAAATAAAACAATAATTTATTTTGACAGAACTAGCTGAAGTTTTCATTAGAGAAAGTAGAATTGTGATAAATCATTACAGTTTTGGATACAAAATTATAGATATTCTAAGTTCAAAGCTGGAAAAAATTTCTATAGTAATTTCCTACTTCTCTGCATCCAAATCCTTCACTAGTTTGTCAATTTTCATAGCTACAGGAAACAAAGCAAAAAAGAACATGGTAACCTATCAATGGCTACTAATGAAGTTGTATCTTCTAGTGCTTTCACTGGATTGTCCAAATGATGAAACTCAACATTCGTTGGGAGCTCCAATTGTTGAAACTCTTCTATGTTTTGATGTTTTGTTTCACGACCAAGAATGACATCAGCTGGGGAAGAATGATTCCTGGTAAACGGAGATGATGCTACTGAAGCTCTGGACCCGACAGAGTCTGTAGAAACAAAGATTGGTGGTTGTTTTCTTTGTAGTTGTCTTAACTGTCGACAATGAGAACTTAAATGTAATGAATTCTAACTTACATCTCTCATTACCATTTTCAATTCTTCATGATGTCGCAATTCCTATCACTAGAGCCGTTGGCGAAGCTGATCATTTGAATTTCAAAGCACTTGGATTGTTTATGTCTACTCCTGAACATGTTATTGAAGAGTATGAATTGCACAGTTGAAGCACTCACAATCATCATGATTGCGGCTCATCTTTCTCCTTTCTATTGGATTTTCTGGAATAAGGTGATGAAAATGATAAATTCCTCTTAAAACTTCAAGGGAAATCTAGTAAATACTCCTCTTTTGTCTCCTTACTATTTCGTTAAGTACGTAAGACCTTTTCATAACATATGTGAGGGATAATTACCACAAATTGAAAGATAGCCTCATTATTTAATGAGAAGTCTTGAGAGGCGATGAAGAGGACATTTGTAACGTCATTTTCATTAGTTATGTGATCATCATTAGTACGTAACAGAGAGGATAATCATATGAAGTGAGAGTCCATATTTGACAGAGAAAATCATGTGAAGTATCTTTCATCCATTAGAGCTAATGAGAACTTTTCCTTCACCTATCACCCCTAATATTAGTGTTATGGACAAACACAGTTTTCTTTCTTATTTAATCATATTAATATTTATAGAAATCATAAACTTAGCCAATATTAGAAAATCAAAGCATGCTATATTAACAAGTCTGACAAAGATCTTATTCATTTCTCGATTCTAATTGAAAAGTACATCTAGGATAATCCTAGTAAAATTATCTTTAATATTATAGTATAACTAATGAGTTTTCTCAAGGTTCATCCTTAACAAATAAATTATTTCCAAATATAATGCACCTATATGTGAAGGTATACTTAGAATTGAAAGAAAACTAATCTCAGAGTATTCTAAAATTGTAGACAAACCAACTTTACATCAGATCATAAAGAAATTCCATCCCTTGTATCTCGGATACATTTATTTCCCCCACTTCAAAGTAATAAAATTAACAAGACATATGGTGAAAGGAAATTTATAAAATGATTTCCCCCATATTGTTCAAAAATAAATGATGAAAGGAAATTCATACAATGATTGCCCTCATCTCAATCAAATGAAAGCATGTTTTTGAAGTGGTGAAAGTATATTCAATTTAGAGGGATATAGATAACTTCACCAGGGTATTGAACATACATGTTGGAAGTAGAGAAATATCTATGATGTTTGTAAGTTTGTCTTACATATCTTCATTGCATACTCTATTATTTAGTTCTTTTTCAATGATACTTATGTCCTGATCCAATTAGGTTTCCTTAATAAGATCCACATAACATCTTTAAAACCTTGAGATAAAACTTAGTTAGTAAAAAAGTCTGATATTCTAGTTAAATTTAGTTTGATTATCTTGGATAATTCTTGAGTAAATTTTAAGAAAGAAAATATGTATTAGCTTGACTTGAGATTTATCACTAAGCATGTTCTAAATTTCTAGATATGGTTATTTTTGTTACTTCTATATAGGATTAAATCTCTAAAGGAAAGAAGATATTTAGTTCAATAAAAATCAATAATGACTCCATTTATCCAATAAAGACACTTGGTCTACTATTCTTTAGTGCCTCGTAGGGAGCCACAATTCCCAATTGGAGCTTATGTTAGAACATAAACCAAAATTTCAAACAAAAATTCAAATTTTGAATTCATTTTAATTTATTCCTGATTTTTTTCATTTATAAATAAAACTTTAGATTTAAAATTATCATTTTATACACTAATACAATTTTCATTATGTTTGAACAGAGCGGATCAATTCTTAACTGTTAAAACCTTACGCTTATCGAGATCGACGGTTCGTGGAAGTTCTGAGATTTGAAACTGCGGAAGGATTAATCCAAAGTATAATTCTCATTTGAAGTTACACTTTAGGACTTTGCACTTCGACACTCTAAGCTCAAATATTTCAAGGTCCTCTTAACCCCAAAGTCACGAAGCTCTAGAGTCCTGAAATTCCAGAATATTACTTCATAAAGTAAAGTACTTTGTTGACATGTTCTATGCCACCTGGCATTCTTTACAGATGGATACACATGTCACTCATGTTCTCACGACACGTCATCATATGTGATGTCATCCTGCTACGTCACTACGAGAGATTGTCCTTTGGGACATCATATTATCAACAAATTCAAGAAGTGTCGAATTGTTGGAGTGTTGAAGTGTCAAAGTACCAAAGAATCAGAGATTAAAAGTCAAGACATGATTTATTAGGAAAAATTAACAGTAAGTAATTAGTTCACAACTTTGTCCTTCAGGATAACTTTAATGTTTCTATTGCAATAGTCCTGAAGTCATGAAGTTCCAGAGTCCCGAAGTTATGAAGCGTTGAAGGCTTAAAAAGGAAAAGCAGCGGTTAATTAAACTAAATCTTGATTAAAAGGTAATTAATCACTCTGTAATTTCAGCCTTCGGGAGATGTTTAACATTCCCTATTCAAAGCCCCGAATGTTGAAGTTATGAAATACCTGCCTTCACTAATCACGATTATTAAGGTAAATTAAACATGGTTAGTGTGAAATATTTGAATAAAGTTTGTTTCCTTCATGAGCTAATATTGTAAACAGAGCTAATATTGTAGATTTGCACACGCAATACAAGGATCAATAGAAGACAGCTACATCAACGAGCAAATGAAGGAAAGATAAGTCTTAATACAACCAACAGGTGATGAAAATTCTAGAAGAAAGACATATGTTAGAATCTTTCGTAATATTTAATTAGCCTAGATTTTATTCTATTCTGAGATCTAGAAGTATGGAAGTCTAACCAATTTTGGTGAAGACAATTTTGTATAAATAAACACATTAGAAATATAATAAGGGATTTTTCTGGCCTGATGTAAGGAGAGACTTCTTAATACAAATTTCTACAGGAAAGACAGAGATTCTACATCTCATTTATTTGAGTTATGTGTTTCTTGTGTGTTGCTACTTCATCATAATCCATTTTCTTCACTCGATGGTATTTAAGGAAGGAAACATTGCAATTTAGTAATACATCTACTTCAGTTCACATAATTGGATGTCTATTCAGCTATAGTTTTTCCTTTGTTTTATTGTAAGTAAAAAAAGACCTGTATATGTGTGGATGTACTCATCTTAATTCATTTTTTAAGACATCCTTTCATGTTTCTTCTATTTCAAATAAGGTAAGATTTATCAGCATTGGATACCTTGCTTTGTTTGTCAATTTTGTTTTCTATAATTCTACTTTCCATCTCTTTATTATTGACAAAAACTCAAAGGAAGAGATACAGCCTCTGTGTTTCTTAATCGTTAGGTTTTTGAAGTTTCATTTCAAGTTGAAGGTATAAATAGCACTATAAAATAAAAGATTATTTAAATTTGGATGCCTGACATTTTTCTGTGAGCCCATAATAAATCTCAGGAACAACATCTTGCAAGAGACCCATCACTTCACTGGCCACATAATTTGGGGAAATGTGGGGTTGTTGAAAGATGATGTGATTTCTAGCTAGCCATACTTTCCACCCAAACAACTTAAAAAAGGCTATCCATACCTATTTTAAAATTTGTTTGTTGGAAAAATTCCCTTGATAGACACTAGCCAAGTAAGGAACATGTGTCTCCAATCATGTGGAAGTGATACCATTTTTTCCAAGCCTTGAAAGGCTTGGGACCATGCTTCATGGGTTAATTCATTGTCCACAAAAAGACACTACACTATTGCCTTTGATGCACATCAAAAGTGACACCAAGAAGGCCCCTAGATACCCTATTTCTTCAGATTCTCCACTGTCAATATTTTCCCATGCACCAAAATCTAGAAAAATAATTGTAACTTTGGGAAGTAGTCCCCTCTACAAAGAAGTTTCCAAATTTCTGACTATGGGGGCCACTCCCATTCTAGTAGCTTAGTTTGGTCATGCTTAATGGAATACTTCCCACCTTTATTCCCCACCCCTAATAGTCTTAGAGATTAGATCTTAATGGAGTGACCCCATGAAGCGACCAACACAAAGTGTCAAATTGATCTTTAACTTTGGGACTAGGGAGATCAAAGGACTTCTAGCAAGTGAAATGTGTCATTTCTACCTACTCTTAGCAAGAGAGATCATACATAGTTTTGATGCCATTTTTTGGGAGTTAGCCCCAAATACCAACAAGGTCTTATTTTTTTATCTAATGGACGGTTTCCCAGGATATGATCCTCCCAAATCCATATATATTTCCCATTTCCAAGAACCCAACACAATTGATCTCTAATGAGAGCGATGGAGGCTTTCCAAAGTCACTAGATTGGTGAGCCACTAGATGTTGGAATAGGCTCATTGAGACATCTTAGGAAACCTCTTCTCAAATAATTCTTATTAAATGCTCCTTTCCAACATTCTAGTTCACCTAAGAGAAATTGTCAAAGGAATTTCTCCCCCAGTGAGATGTTCATCAAAAGAGAATCCTTAATAGCTAGTCCACCTCATTCCAAAGGAGCTCACACCTTTACCTAATTGACAAGGTGAAAATTTTTACTTTTTTTTTTATCACCTTGACATGATAACTTCCTAATATCCTTCCCAATTTTATGTGTGACACCTACTAGATCTAAGAGGGAAAATCCCTCATAGATTGGAAGGGTAGAAAGAACTAACTTTATCAAAATACTCTCCCTACCAGATTAAATTTTTGTGATCCCTATTGTGCCATTTTTTTAAATATTTTTCAATATGGGATACCAATCATAGGCCTTATGGTGCTTTTTGGAGATAGAGATACCTAGATATCATAAGGATGACCACTTGGTTACTAACATAAATTCTAGAAATTGAGTTATTCATTACATAGGGAGGGGGGTGTTCTAGCCATAAATATGACTATTCTCTTTGTTGATTAGACCTCTCGAAACGGATGTATAAGAATCCAAATATTGTTTTGAATCAATTGTAAATTGTAACATAAACACCCCCTAGCATGGGAGAATTATCCACAAGTTGTGAATTATTGATTGTTTTCACCCCTTTTCCTCTAAGAACACTGTAGATTTTAACCTTGTACAATATTTACTGCAAACAGATTTTTAGTAAAAGAACAAAAAAGATACAATGGCAAATACAAACAATACATAGAGATTTTTCCCTTGGAAACCCAAACCGGGAAAACCAACATATTCTATATTCATTCATCATGATACAGTGTTTACAATACAATATACATATAGGAGCCAGTGGCATCCAAAACCCTAACCCAATGACCTGGATTAGTCAACAACCCTAATTCCTTAACCGGAAATAGAAAACCATCGGCAAAAAACCATGTGCCAAAAAACCACCTAAATATGTGACACGTTTCCTGAGGCAGAATTTTTTTTAAGAATATATATCAAACAAACCCATACCCAACAAACACCCCTTAGATTTCTAGATAGCATTTCTTGCTCTAATTTGATTCTCAAATAGTTATCCATAAGAATGTATAGCATAGGAAATAAGGGGCATCCTTTTCAAATCCCTCATAGGATTTGAAAGAATGATGTTGATATCCTATTCACAAGAGGGGTGGTCCACAAGTAGCCTATACAATCTTTGATCCATTTTAAGAAAAGAGGGGAAAATCCAAATTTATTGAGCACAACAAAGAGGAAACTATGTCTTGCCTAATCAAAT
>ML845539.1:0-26325 GCA_009831015.1 Picea engelmannii | reverse complement strand
ATTTGATTAGGCAAGACATAGTTTCCTCTTTGTTGTGCTCAATAAATTTGGATTTTCCCCTCTTTTCTTAAAATGGATCAAAGATTGTATAGGCTACTTGTGGACCACCCCTCTTGTGAATAGGATATCAACATCATTCTTTCAAATCCTATGAGGGATTTGAAAAGGATGCCCCTTATTTCCTATGCTATACATTCTTATGGATAACTATTTGAGAATCAAATTAGAGCAAGAAATGCTATCTAGAAATCTAAGGGGTGTTTGTTGGGTATGGGTTTGTTTGATATATATTCTTAAAAAAAATTCTGCCTCAGGAAACGTGTCACATATTTAGGTGGTTTTTTGGCACATGGTTTTTTGCCGATGGTTTTCTATTTCCGGTTAAGGAATTAGGGTTGTTGACTAATCCAGGTCATTGGGTTAGGGTTTTGGATGCCACTGGCTCCTATATGTATATTGTATTGTAAACACTGTATCATGATGAATGAATATAGAATATGTTGGTTTTCCCGGTTTGGGTTTCCAAGGGAAAAATCTCTATGTATTGTTTGTATTTGCCATTGTATCTTTTTTGTTCTTTTACTAAAAATCTGTTTGCAGTAAATATTGTACAAGGTTAAAATCTACAGTGTTCTTAGAGGAAAAGGGGTGAAAACAATCAATAATTCACAACTTGTGGATAATTCTCCCATGCTAGGGGGTGTTTATGTTACAATTTACAATTGATTCAAAACAATATTTGGATTCTTATACATCCGTTTCGAGAGGTCTAATCAACAAAGAGAATAGTCATATTTATGGCTAGAACACCCCCCTCCCTATGTAATGAATAACTCAATTTCTAGAATTTATGTTAGTAACCAAGTGGTCATCCTTATGATATCTAGGTATCTCTATCTCCAAAAAGCACCATAAGGCCTATGATTGGTATCCCATATTGAAAAATATTTAAAAAAATGGCACAATAGGGATCACAAAAATTTAATCTGGTAGGGAGAGTATTTTGATAAAGTTAGTTCTTTCTACCCTTCCAATCTATGAGGGATTTTCCCTCTTAGATCTAGTAGGTGTCACACATAAAATTGGGAAGGATATTAGGAAGTTATCATGTCAAGGTGATAAAAAAAAAAGTAAAAATTTTCACCTTGTCAATTAGGTAAAGGTGTGAGCTCCTTTGGAATGAGGTGGACTAGCTATTAAGGATTCTCTTTTGATGAACATCTCACTGGGGGAGAAATTCCTTTGACAATTTCTCTTAGGTGAACTAGAATGTTGGAAAGGAGCATTTAATAAGAATTATTTGAGAAGAGGTTTCCTAAGATGTCTCAATGAGCCTATTCCAACATCTAGTGGCTCACCAATCTAGTGACTTTGGAAAGCCTCCATCGCTCTCATTAGAGATCAATTGTGTTGGGTTCTTGGAAATGGGAAATATATATGGATTTGGGAGGATCATATCCTGGGAAACCGTCCATTAGATAAAAAAATAAGACCTTGTTGGTATTTGGGGCTAACTCCCAAAAAATGGCATCAAAACTATGTATGATCTCTCTTGCTAAGAGTAGGTAGAAATGACACATTTCACTTGCTAGAAGTCCTTTGATCTCCCTAGTCCCAAAGTTAAAGATCAATTTGACACTTTGTGTTGGTCGCTTCATGGGGTCACTCCATTAAGATCTAATCTCTAAGACTATTAGGGGTGGGGAATAAAGGTGGGAAGTATTCCATTAAGCATGACCAAACTAAGCTACTAGAATGGGAGTGGCCCCCATAGTCAGAAATTTGGAAACTTCTTTGTAGAGGGGACTACTTCCCAAAGTTACAATTATTTTTCTAGATTTTGGTGCATGGGAAAATATTGACAGTGGAGAATCTGAAGAAATAGGGTATCTAGGGGCCTTCTTGGTGTCACTTTTGATGTGCATCAAAGGCAATAGTGTAGTGTCTTTTTGTGGACAATGAATTAACCCATGAAGCATGGTCCCAAGCCTTTCAAGGCTTGGAAAAAATGGTATCACTTCCACATGATTGGAGACACATGTTCCTTACTTGGCTAGTGTCTATCAAGGGAATTTTTCCAACAAACAAATTTTAAAATAGGTATGGATAGCCTTTTTTAAGTTGTTTGGGTGGAAAGTATGGCTAGCTAGAAATCACATCATCTTTCAACAACCCCACATTTCCCCAAATTATGTGGCCAGTGAAGTGATGGGTCTCTTGCAAGATGTTGTTCCTGAGATTTATTATGGGCTCACAGAAAAATGTCAGGCATCCAAATTTAAATAATCTTTTATTTTATAGTGCTATTTATACCTTCAACTTGAAATGAAACTTCAAAAACCTAACGATTAAGAAACACAAAGGCTGTATCTCTTCCTTTGAGTTTTTGTCAATAATCAAGAGATGGAAAGTAGAATTATAGCAAACAAAATTGACAAACAAAGCAAGGTATCCAATGCTGATAAATATTACCTTATTTGAAATAGAAGAAACATGAAAGGATGTCTTAAAAAATGAATTAAGATGAGTACATCCACACAGATACATGTCTTTTTTTACTTACAATAAAACAAAGGAAAAACTATAGTTGAAGAGACATCCAATTATGTGAACTGAAGTAGATGTATTACTAAATTGCAGTATTTCCTTCCTTAAACACCATAGAGTGAAGAAAATGGATTATGATGAAGTAGCAACATAAAAAAAACACATAACTCAAATAAATGAGATGTAGAATCTCTGTCTTTCCTGTAGAAATTTGTATTAAGAATTCTCTCCTTACATCAGGCCAGAAAAATCCCTTATTATATTTCTAATGTGTTTATTTATACAAAATCGTCTTAACCAAAATTGGTTAGACTTCCATACTTCTAGATCTCAGAATAGAATAAAATCTAGGCTAATTAAATATTACGAAAGATTCTAACATATGTCTTTCTTCTGGAAGTTTCATCACTTGTTGGTTGTATTAAGACTTATCTTTCCTTCATTTGCTTGTTGATGTAGCTGTCTTCTATTGATCCTTGTATTGCGTGTGCAAATCTACAATATTAGCTCTGTTTACAATATTAGCTCATGAAGGCAACAAAATTTATTCAAATATTTCACACTAACCATGTTTAATTTACCTTAATAATCGTGATTAGTGAAGGCAGGTATTTTAGAACTTCAACATTCGGGGCTTTGAATAGAGAATGTTAAACATCTTCTGAAGGCTGAAATTACAGAGTGATTAATTACCTTTTAATTAAGATTTAATTTAATTAACTGCTGCTTTTCCTTTTTAAGCCTTCAACGCTTCAGAACTTCGGGACTCCGGAACTTCGTGACTTCAGGACTATTGCAATATAAACATTAAAGTTATCTTGAAGGACAAAGTTGCGAACTAATTACTTACTGTTAATTTTTCCTAATAAATCATGTCT
This sequence comes from Picea engelmannii, assembly GCA_009831015.1. NCBI lineage: Eukaryota > Viridiplantae > Streptophyta > Pinopsida > Pinales > Pinaceae > Picea > Picea engelmannii. Next base: position 22,900 of record ML845539.1, on the reverse strand, counting down.
TGACTTTTAATCTCTGATTCTTTGGTACTTTGACACTTCAACACTCCAACAATTCGACACTTCTTGAATTTGTTGATAATATGATGTCCCAGAGGACAATCTCTCGTAGTGACATAGCAGGATGACATCACATATGATGATGTGTCATGAGAACATGAGTGACATGTGTATCCATGTGTAAAGAATGCCAGGTGGCATAGGACATGTCAACAAAGTACTTTACTTTATGAAGTAATATTCTGGAATTTCGGGACTCTAGAGCTTCGCGACTTTGGGGTTAAGAGGACCTTGAAATATTTGAGCTTAGAGTATCGAAGCGCAAAGTCCTGAAGTGTAACTTCAAACGAGAATTATACTTTGGATTAATCCTTCCGCAGTTTCAAATCTCAGAACTGCCACGAACCGTCGATCTCGATAAGCGTCAGGTTTTAACAGTTAAGAATTGATCCGCTCTGTTCAAACATAATGAAAATTCTATTAGTGTATAAAATGATAATTTTAAAGCTAAAGTTTTATTTATAAATGACAAAAAATAGGAATAAATTAAAATGAATTCAAAATTTGAATTTTTATTCGAAATTTTGGTTTATGTTCTAACATAAGCTCCAATTGGGAATTGTGGCTCCCTGCGAGGCAATAAAGAATAGTAGACCAAGTGTCTTTATTGGGTAAATGGAGTCATTATTGATTTTTATTGAACTAAATATCTTCTTTAGAGATTTAATCCTATATAGAAGTAACAAAAATAACCATATCTAGAAATTTAGAACATGCTTAGTGATAAATCTCAAGTCAAGCTAATACAAATTTTCTTTCTTAAAATTTACTCAAGAATTATCCAAGATAATCAAACTAAATTTAACTAGAATATCATACTTTTTTATTGACTAAGTTTTATCTCTAGGTTTTAAAGATGTTATGTGGATCTTATTAAGGAAACCTAATTGGATCAGGACATAAGTATCATTGAAAAATAACTAAATAATAGAGTATGCAATGAAGATATGTAAGACAAACTTACAAACATCATAGATATTTCTCTACTGCCAATATGTATGTTCAATACCCTGGTGAAGTTATCTATATCCCTCTAAATTGAATATACTTTCACCACTTTTTTTTTTAAGTAAAAAAGGTGTAGTACCTGCTATATTATATTATCTCAAAACTTTGACAAAATAACCAGTTTCATGACTACATTCTCCAAAAGATGTTGCCGGTAACCGGAAACCAGCATTATTGGGAAACATATAGCAGTTATACAGTAATACATTAAGAAAAGATGCATCTGTCCTGCCCGTAGGAAACCAGGACAGATGCCAGTGGTCCAGATAAACCTAAAGCAATTACACATAAAAACTAAGAACCTGGAAACCATGGTAGCCTAGGCATCCGGTGACGTGTCGCTCCCACCAGTTCCCACCGAGATGGAAAAAGTTTGCATGCACAGGGGGCACTTACGCTGAGCTGGAGCCCCGGAAAGCGCATCAAGGAGCAAATCTATACGCTGGCCCATGATGAGAGCCCTGTGTTCCAAGTCCGCGATGTGGCTACGGAGCTCGAACACCAAGGCCAGGTGTTCATCGCTGAGGAGAGGACCATGCGTTCCGCCACCCATGCCACTAGGAGGAGCAGTCTTCTGTTCCACAGCGTCGCCAATGCCAACCACAAACGTCCTCTGCACCGTTACTGTCTCTGCTTTCATCATCTTTTCATCATCTGTGGCTAGCAGGTCCTCCATCCATGGGATTTCTTCCACCACGCAGCCAGGAAGGTCGTCGTCCATGGTCGGGGTGCTCTTGTTTTCCTGCTTGCTGAGCTTCTCCGTTGCGCTTGGCTGCTCGTTATACGACAGGTCCCCAATTGAAGGGTCCTCCTCCACAACACAACCAAAAAACAAATCCGCGGGCGCGGTCTCCTTCTCAATTCGGCTGCAGCCAGCTCCTTGCTCCACAATGGCGTTGAGCATCTCCCTCCTCTCAACCCGTGCCTTCTTCCTGAGAATGGAAGAGGCCAGAGCCAAGGCCCGTTCAAGCTCCTCCTCTCGGCACCTCTGCGCTTTGTGCGCTTCCCAAGCAGAACCCCGTCGAGGTTTTCCTCGTCTCCTTACCATTGAACCCGAGAAAATACCAAACAAATGCAGAGATGAGTTGGAAGAGAACCAACTCGAGAGTGGTTGCAAGTGCTGAGTGCAGGCAAGCCAGCTCTGTTGAGACCCACAGAGAAACCACCAGCCCTGGAAAATCTTCTCAGAATGCAGATAGAAGGCAGTGAGAAACCTTGTCATTGCACCAGGAGCCTTCCTCCTCTGCTCGAGCTCAAAATAAAAACCATAATCAAACTGCCGAATCCCTCGTCCATCCATAACAACGGTGAATTCTTGCGCACATGGGAGGTTAATTGTCGCGCGAGGGAGGAGTACCTCCATCGCCTGTCCTCTGCTATGGTTGTCCATCAGCGTTAATGCGTAGATGTGGGTGGCGGCCATGAGCCATTAAGCCAGCGCTGAGTGCGCGTCCGGGTGGCACTTCCTCTCTGCCGCGTGTCACCCCATCCGGGGCGTGGAAGTCTCTGCTGGCAAGTTCTTTGCATTGCATGGAGAGAGCTGTTTCTTCTGAGACGTTGTCCTGCCAGTATATAGGATTCTCCTTTGAGTCAATTCCTACATTTGCCAGGTGATCAACAACCTTATTAGCTACTCGTTTCACATGAACGGGAATGAGGGTCAAATTGGGGAGGATGAGGCCCTCAAAATCCTCCAGAAGTCCGGAGAGTCTCCAGCTGGGGGAGATCCGCCCTGGAGATTGACCATGGAGGATTTTTAGTATGAGTTGAATTATTACTTGTGAGTCTCCTTCAATGATCAGCCGGAGGAAATGTTGCTGAATCGCTGCTTGGAGGCCTCTTAAAAGACTTGTGATCTCTGCCACATTGTTCGTGTTTTCACCCAAGAAGCCAACAGTCATAATGGTAATCTCGCCCATGTTGTTCCCGATGACGGCCCCAAAGCCAGCTGGTCCAGGGTTGCCCCTGGAGGCCCCATCGAAATTAAGCTTAAGAAATCCAGTTGGGGGAGGTGTCCAAACCGTTGGACTGCTATCACACCCCCTGTTGGTCTTCCCCTGTGTCTTAATTCACAAATGCAGGTTCCATCCTTCTAGAATGAGCTTCTCCGCAGGCTTGCACTGAGTGTCATCGTGATGCCAGGAATTACTAAGAATGGTTTCACGTATAAAGCGTTTTATTTTTTCCCAAGTACTGGTTGAAGGAGAGGGTTTGGAGTTGAAAATTCTTTGGTTCCTTTCCTTCCAGATTGCCCAGAGGGAGAAGCCCGGGAGCAGCTGCCAAATGCGCTGGAGAATTGGGTTGTGGAAGGGGGAAGTTCCCCAATTGGCCAGAGTGTCCCTAATGCTGCCACGATTCCGCTGGGAACGACGCATAGCTTGAGCTCCCCAATCCCAGATCTGCTGACTGTAGTGACAATTGTTGAGAAGGTGTTCCATGGTTTCCTCACTTTGTTGGCAGAGGGGGCATCTGGAAGGACCAGTGAAGCCCTTCTTAATGAGATTGTCCCAGGTGAGGATGCGGTTTTGAGCTGTTAGCCAAAGAAAAAGGGAGACCTTGGGCCAGAGAAAAGGTTGCCAGACTTTGCTCCAGATTCCTTCAGGGTCTTGATTCGGAGAGTTCATTTGGAGGTGGTAAGCTTCTTTGACCGAGAAAATTCCTGAAGTGGAGTGACCCCATCGAAGAATATCCATGCCCTCCTTAAAGGATATCTTCCTGAGATGCATGCATTCCTGCCACGGTAGAAGGTCGAGGTCCTCCGTAATCTGTAGATCTGTTTTGCTGGTCTTTCATGGCCTCCATTGCTGTCGCCCGTGATTTGGGAGCCAGAAGTCCTTAACCTTTTTGAGGCCGCATTGCTGCAGCTTGATTTTGAGAGGGTAGAGGCTTTCCATTTCATCAAGAGGAGGTAGATGTTTCCACGAGTCCTGCCAAAATAGTGCACTTTCACCATTCCTTATTTCCCAGAAGGCGTGTTGTTGTATGAGGGAGCGATTCCGCCAAGCCGTATTCCAGATATTGGATCCTTGCCTCTGCTCGTTGAATCTGATTAGTTGGTCGTGTTGCACTGCTGGTGCATATTTTTGCTTCCAGAGCTGCGCCCAGATTTCATGTGGGTGTTGCAGCCATCTCCACCACATCTTGGCTCCCATGACTTGGTTCATTTTCCCCGGGTCCCGAATGCCCAGTCCTCCGAATTTTTTGGGTCAGCACACCTTATCCCAGCCAAGAAGGGCCCATTTTTTTATTGCCCTGGTGTCCCTTCCATAGAAAATTACATTGAAGACTCCTGATGGCTTTGATGACCGAAATGGGCGCAGCCAAAGCAGTGAATAGGTAAGTGGGTAAAGCTTGCAGGACTGATTTAAGCAGAACTAATCTAGCCGCAATATTCAGAGGTCGGAAAGTCCAACTATTCAGCCTGTTAGCAATGGATAATAGTAGTCTATCCCATGAGATAGATCTCGCCGCTTCTCCGGTTAAGGGTATGCCTAAGTAGGTGGAGGGGAGAGAGCATCTATCTATGCCGAGGAGTCTTGAGAGGTGGGCTTGAACCGAGACTGGCGTGTTGAAGAAATAAAGTTTGGACTTATCTAGGTTGAGCATCATACCTGACGCATCCGAGAAGTCAGAGAGAATTGAATTGAGCTTGGTTGCCTCTCTGGCCGTGGGAGTTTTCATAAGGAGGGTGTCATAAAAAAACTAGCTATGCGAGGGCGCCGGGTTCAGGTTGTGAAGTGGCATCCCCTCAAGCGTTCCTTCTAGGACTACTGCTTTTAGATATCGGCCTAGGCCTTCTGCCATAATTACGAAGAGGAAGGGAGATAGAGGATCACCTTGCCTGATTCCCCTAGTAGAGCGGAAAGGTCGAGAGGGTGTGCCGTTGACAAGAATTGAGAAAAAGGAGGAAGTGGTTAACTTGAGAATCCAGTCCACCCAGTCGTTCGAGAAGCCGAAGGAATCCAAAACCGCCCGTAAGTATTGCCAACTTAACCTGTCAAAAGCTTTTGAAAGGTCAAGTTTAATGAGCATACCTGGTGTTTTGCCTGTCTTCAAGGAATGGATCACCTCATTGGCTAATATGACACTATCCATGATTTGTCTCCCCTCCACATAGCCAGATTGCTCCTTTGAAATGATAAGCGGCAGGAGCAGTTTAAGGCGATTGGCAATGGTTTTCGTGATTATCTTGTAAATGACATTGCACAAGGATATTGGACGGAACTGCTTCGGGTGCGTGGCCCTTTCCTCCTTGGGGATGAGAGTGATGAAGGTTGCATTTAAGGCAGAGAGAACTTGTCTGGAAGTTCTGGATTCTTCAACTGCCAACTAGACATCTTCCTTGACCATGTCCCAACAATGGTGGAAGAAGTCCGTGGTAAAGCCATCAGGTCCGGGTGCTTTCCCTAGGGGCATGTCCTTTACGGCTGAGTCCACTTCAGACTGAGTGATAGGCCTCATCAAAGTACTGTTCTGCTCCTGATTGATCAATCGTGGTATGTGCCGAGTGACTTTTTGGATGGCCTCCCCCCTGCTTGTGTTGGTCTCTGTTAGGAGATCTTGATAGAAGGAATTAAGCACCTCCGCTATTTTGTCATGCTCTCTTATAGGGACACCTTGCTCATCCTCCAATTGAGAGATGCGATTAATATATCGTCGGTGCGTCATCGCCCTGTGGAAGAATTTTGTGTTGCGCTCTCCCTCCTTAAGCCATTGGACCCTGGATTTTTGCCTCCACAAGATCTCTTCTTGTTCTCTACAGGTCTCTAATTTCCCTAACAACTGTTCCTCTTCCCGCGCCAGGTCCTGCGTTCGATTCCCTGCTATGAGAGTACGCTGGAGTTCTTCTAATTGTCCTTCGATTTCCCGCTTTCTAAGGAGAATGTCTCCAAATGTTGATTTGTTCCATTGTTTTAGGTGCCACTTGAAGTTCTTGAGGCGCTGCTGGAGTTTGTACATATGAGTGCCATGCTCAATTTCTGCCTGGGTCCACCATGTGTGAGCTAATTGATTAAAGTTTGGGTGAGAGAGCCAAAACTTTTCAAAGCGGAAAGGTTTGGGCCTAGGTAGGAAGCTCGGGTCCATGCAGAAGACGATGGGCCAGTGGTCCGATCCTTCTTTCGGGACAATATTTGCTTCCAAAGCCTGGTTGCTTTCAAGTAGAGCCTCGGTCACTATAAAACGGTCCAGTCTACAAGCCACATGCTGGTGCCCTATTCTTTTATTGGACCAGGTAAAGATTCCATTCCGGGTTTCCATGTCAACCATGTTCAGTTGTTCTATTAGGGTTTTGAACATACCGCTGTCCTGCTCCAACCTCTTTGAGCCACCTGTTTTTTCTTCCAACGTTAGGATCATGTTGAAGTCACCTCCGATTATCCAGTGCAGAGTGTGTATTAGGGTTTGAACGTGTTGAAGAGATCGAATAAATCTTTCCTTGTCTTGCATAAACTGCGGACCATAAACGTTTGTGATAGCGCCATCCTTGGAGGAGTCCACAGCTTTGTAGAGAGTTGTTAGAGTGTTTCTGGTGGAGAAGGGATGAAGTAGAGTGACCACCTGCAGGTTCCAAAGGATAGCAAGTCCTCCTACCGCCCCCACTGAATCTTGGTAAAGGAACTCCCCATTCTTCCAGCTGTTTCGGAAAATATTCTCCGCCTCCCTCCTTGCACATTTGGTTTCCTGCAATAGTAGTATATCTGGATTCTCTGTTTTGATGCAATCTCGGAGGATCCATTGCTTGGATCTTCCATTAAGTCCCCTGATATTCCAAGATAGTATCTTCATCATGAGGATGGTGGGGGGGGGGTGGAGATATCCCTCCGAAAGCCTCTGTATCTGCCCAGAGTTGATCATTAAGTGCCCTGCTTCCTTCATGAGTTGCTGGGCTGGTTTACGGCCGCGCCTTTTGTTTTCCTTGGAGGTTTTTTTTTGCTCGATGATCGGATCTGCCGAGATGCCCAGCCTGGCTATTGATCCCGCGGTTGAGTTGGTAAACACTTTATGCACTTTCCTTAGCTGATCCACTGGAAGGTGCTGTAGATCCTTTTGATTAAGTGCTTCTTCCAGTTGTTCTAGGTCGATATCTGCCAGATCCTTTTCATCCATGATCATATTAGTATCTTCTTCCCTGCCGGACTGAGTTGACTGAGTTGAATCCTTTGGATGTGTTGGATGTAGCACTTCCGGGCCTTTGCCTTTTTCTTTCTCTGAAGCTTGGGGGGGGTTCTGTGAATTCTTCTCTTTCGAAAACTAATTCAGGGCATCAAAAGAATTCTTGGAGGGGACCTTTGGGGCCGAACTCTGGTTCTGTTTTCTTGGAGGGTTCTTTCTCCTGCCTGTGACATTGGTAAAACCGTCCTTTTGCTTGGCTTCAGAGGGCTTAGGGGCTGGGGCATTCAAGGGGCAGTCCCTGAACAGGTGCCCATGCTCATGGCACTTCCGGCATCTAAAGGGTATATGCTCGTAGTCAATTGTTTGGTTCCATACCTCATCCTGGTATTCTAGAGTGATGGAGGCCGGCAAGGCCTTCGATATGTCCATATAGATGCAGATACGGGCGTATGATGTATACTTTCTTATCTTTGTGGCCTCTGAAGCCTTGACGTATTGACCCACCATGTTCCCTATGCCCATGAGTATTTCTTCTAGCCAAAATTCCTGAGGCAGGGAATAGAGCCTGATCCAGACCGGGGCTCTTGTGAAGTCTTCTTGTTCTGGGTTGAATATATCAGTCCAGAATCTTAGAAAAAGGCCCGCTGAGTTGTAGAAATATGGTCCATTGTCAAATATTCTGTCTTTGTCTTCAAGATTATATAGTATGATTGTGAAAAAACCCTTGGAGATGAGCTGGACCTCATAGTCTCCTTTAGGGTTCCACCAATCTTTAATCCAGCGAGTTAGATCTCTCTCAGTTGGCCAGAGGCCCAAGAATTTACCTATCAGTGCGTGTTCCATCATGAACTGGGTGTGTTCCCCCACCCTAGTCGATTTTATTTGGTACAGAGGTGGTTTATCCAGCTGAGGGATGCACTTACCTGGCAGCCAGTTTTTGGAAGCTTGCGTGTGAGATGTACTGGGTTCCAACTCCATTTCTTTACTGAAAGCTTGTTCCTGGGTAAACAGTTGCTCCCTCATGTGCACCGGTGGCTCGAAAGCCGACCTTTTAGCGCGGGACCCGGCCTTGTCGTTAGCGGCGATGTCGCTGTACGAGGGGGGTTTCCCCCCCTCCCCCGAGCTCATTGTAAGGCTAACGGGGACTGTGCTGAGTTCTAGTCTACAGTTCGAGGATTTGGTGGTCAGTGCTTTGGCGTCCTATACTTTCACCACTTCAAAAACATGCTTTCATTTGATTGAGATGAGGGCAATCATTGTATGAATTTCCTTTCATCATTTATTTTTGAACAATATGGGGGAAATCGTTTTATAAATTTCCTTTCACCATATGTCTTGTTAATTTTATTACTTTGAAGTGGGGGAAATAAATGTATCCGAGATACAAGGGATGGAATTTGTTTATGATCTGATGTAAAGTTGGTCTGTCTACAATTTTAGAATACTCTGAGATTAGTTTTCTTTCAATTCTAAGTATACCTTCATATATAGGTGCATTATATTTGGAAAGAATTTATTTGTTAAGGATGAACCTTGAGAAAACTCATCAGTTATAATATAATATTAAAGATAAATTTACTAGGATTATCCTAGATGTACTTTTCAATTAGAATCGAGAAATGAATAAGATCTTTGTCGGACTTGTTAATATAGCATGCTTTGATTTTCTAATATTGGCTAAGTTTATGATTTCTATAAATATTAATATGATTAAATAAGAAAGAAAACTTTGTTTGTCCATAACACTAATATTAGGGGTGATAGGTGAAGGAAAAGTTCTCATTAGCTCTGATGGATGAAATATACTTCACATGATTTTCTCTGTCAAATATGGACTCTCGCTTCATATGATTATCCTCTCTGTTACGTACTAATGATGATCACATAAGCAATGAAAATGACATTACAGATCTCCTCTTCGCCGCCTCTCAAGACTTCTCATTAAATAATGAGGCTATCTTTCAATTTGTGGTAATTATCCCTCACATATGTTATGAAAAGGTCTTATGTACTTAACGAAATAGTAAGGAGACAAAAGAGGAGTATTTACTAGATTTTCCTTGGAGTTTTAAGAGGAATTTATCATTTTCATCACCTTATTCTAGAAAATCCAATAGAAAGGAGAAAGATGAGCCGCAATCATGATGACTGTGAGTGCTTCAACTGTGCAATTCATTCTCTTCAATAACATGTTTAGGAGTAGACATAAACAATCCAAGCACTTTGAAATTCAAATGATCAGCTTCGCCAACGACTCCAGTCATAGGAATTGCGACATCATGAAGAATTGAAAATGGTAATGAGAGATGTAAGTTAGAATTCATTGCATTTAAGTTCTCATCGTCGACAGTTAAGACAACTGCAAAGAAAACAATCACCAATCTTTGTTTCTACAGACTTTGTCGGGTCCAGAGCTTCAGTAGCATCGTCCCCCTTTACCAGGAATCATTCTTCCCCAGCTGATGTCATTCCTGGTCGTGAAACAAAACATTAAAACATTGAAGAGTTTCAACAATTGGAGCTCCCAATGAATGCAGCGTTTCATCATTTGGACAATCCATTGAAAGCACTAGAAGATACAACTTCATTAGTAGCCAATTATAGGTTACCATGTTCTTTTTTGCTTCGTTTCCTGTAGCTATGAAAATTGACAAACTAGTGAAGGATTTGGATGCAGAGAAGTAGGAAATTACTATGGAAATTTTTTCCAGCTTTGAACTTAGAATCTCTATAATTTTGTATCCAAACTTGTAATGATTTATCACACTTCTACTTTCTCTAATGAAAACTTCAGCTACTTCTGTCAAAATAAATTATTGTTTTATTTACTGAAAAACAAAAGATAATTCATGATTCGAAAATAACTTATTTTCCTTTTTTAATTTTTTGAAAAAATTGAAAAAAATCATTTTTCTGAATATTTTTACATAAACTTTTTCATCAATAAAAACACTTAAATATCCTTAATTTGATTGTAGATCATAAATAACGAGTTCTTAACCCAATTAGGGACTTTAAAAGGAAAATGAAATGTAAATGCCAATGTGAATCCAATCCACACCAGTATGTATAATGGGAAACTAAAACTAGAAATTAAAAACTAAACTACTGCATGAAATGCTTTAAGTAACACCCATTGATAGGGGCATCAAGAATCTCTCCATTTAGATTTTCGAGAGAGAAACAATTTCTCCCTTCAACTGCTGCAATCTTGAAAGGACCAAACCAAAGATGATTGAATTTTCCATGTTGTCCAACATCCTATTTTCTGGATTCCCACTTTAGAACTAAATCTCTAGGAAGAAATTCTCTGTCTTTGGCTTTCTTATCAAATATAGCCTTCATTTTATCTTGATACTTTTGAAGATTTTAGTCAATTTATTCCATGTTTTGTTGGACCTCAATTATTTGATTGATCCTTCTCGTCAAATCATTTGGTTCTTCATTAGAATCCTGCCATAATTTCATCACAGGAAGAGCAATATTAATAGGTAGAATAACATATGTTCCATAAACTAATTGAAAGGGTGAAATACCTATTTATTTCTTGGTGCCGATTATATTTGCCCATAGAGTTTACTTTAAATATGTATGCCAAGCTTTCTTCTTTTTTGCTAGAACTTTCTTAATTACCCTCAATAAACTTTTATTAGAAGATTTTGCTAACCCATTCCCTTGAGGATAATGTGTTGTAGAATGACCCAAAATAATATTATAATTTTGACAAAAAATTATCATAGCAACATATTTAAAAGCTTGTGCATTATTTATGATTATTTTCCTTGGACAGCCAAATCTTTCTAAAATATTTTCTTCCAAAAAATTTATTACCACCGAGTCTGTAGAATTCCTAGTTGGAATAGCTTCTACCCACTTGGAAAAATAACCAGTGGCAGTTAAGATCCATTTTTGTTGGGCACTAGATTGGGGGACAATCTCTCCAATGAAATCTAGGCCCCATTCTTGGAAAGGAGCTTCAAATTTGACATGGACTAAAGGTAAGGCAAGAAGGTTTTTGCTTTCCAACAAAAAGTTGGCATTGTTTGCAAGCTCTAACCCTTGCATTTACATTAGTGAACACTTTTGGCCAGTAATAGCCCGCCCTTAGGATTTTGTAATTTGTTTCTCTCCAATCATGGTGTCCTCCACATATTCCTTTTTGAAATTCATCAATGAAACCTTCTATTTTAGACTCTATTAGGAAACTTAATAAGAAACCCAAAGAATCTTTCCAATATAACTTACCATCAACAATGCAATATTTGATTGCCTGTAATTTTAATGTTCCTTCCTTGGTAGGAGTCATATAAAAATGGCATTGGACAGTAAGAAGGGTATGAAACTATGTTGTTATACCAAGAACATGAAGAGAATTTTCCATCTATTTGTGTTGTTGGTACTTGATCATCAATTTCTTCAATATCTGGGAGCGGATTTTTAGACTCAAAGTGATTTATTCCAAGAGCTCTAAGATTTGATTTATCAAGAAGTTTTTCTAAACCCCTTCCTTTTACTAATTTGGTTGGTTTGATTTCTATATCACATTCTTGAATTTTTTCCAACCATTTTCCCCTTCTACCATCACTATCAGGCTGAATTAGGATGTCTTTGACTATACTGGTGGGTACACATGCTATCACCTTGGAATGTAATATATATGTCTTGAAAGATTTATTTTCTTTAACCATAGCATAAGCCTGTTTTTTTTAAATATCATATTTCAACTCTGCATCTCTAAGGCTTTTACTAAAAAACGAAATAGGTTGTTCAATTCCATCATTATTTTTTTGTATGTTCAGATGCAAAGGAAAATATTAAAAACTCATTTGAATAATCTAGACTTACCAACACTGGTGCTTCTCCTATGGATTTTTTGACTCATTGAAAATATATCTTAGATTCCACAGTCCATTTAACTTCGTTATCCTTCTTCAACATATCTGTGATCAATTTAATAATTTCAACAAAATTTGGAATAAATCTTCTCAAGAGATTGATTCTTCCTAAAAATGACTAAATTTCTTTTTTGTTTCTTGGTATATTGATATTATCAATGGCTTCAAATCTTTTCAGATCAACTTGAATCTCATCCTTTGATACAATATGACCTAAAAACTTCCCTTATTGCATGGAAAAATGAGATTTATTGGGATTTAGAGACAAACCAAATTTTATGCATTTATCAAATGTTTGTCTCAAATGTTTCAAATGTTCTGCATCAGAATTAGAAAAATTGTCAAATCATCCAAATAAATAACAACAAATTTGTCTCTCTCACCAACAAAAGATATATCTATGGCTCTTTGAAAAGTTGCACCTGCATTCATCAAATCAAATGACATTTTTTCATACATAAAAGTTCCCCATGGCGTAGTAAATGCAGTTTTTCCTTATCATCCTCATGGACAACTATTTGATTATACCATGAAAATCCATCAATCATAGAAATTCCATTTGCCCCAATTACCATTTCAAGAATATTATCTATTTTTGGAAGAGGGTAATTATCTTTTAATGAAGATCGATTAAGATTTCTAAAATCTATACAGAATATTATCTCCCCATTTTTCTTTTTGACAGGAACCAAATTAGCTACCCATTCAGAATATCTAAGAGGCACAATAAGTTTTGCATCAATATGTTTCTTAACCTCCCTTTCTATTAAAGGAAAAAGAATATGATTGATGTGTCTAAGCTTTTTTTTAAAAGGCTTGACACCTGGTTTTAAAGGATTTTTTTTTTCTATAATAGAAGTATCATAAGTTTTCAGATCTTCATAGGATGATGCAAATACATCTTTATATTCCTTAATCAATTCAACATATTTTTTCTTCAATTCAATGGGAAGATATTTAGACAACTTGACAAGCTTTGGATTTTCATTAGAACCAACATTACAATCTTCAACTTCTTCTGGTTGAGGATGCAAAGTAGATTTCAAAGGGATATAATTTTTATCAAACAATCTTTCTAAAGGAATGAGCCCTTTTGGAATCTGATTGTTTTTTAACAGAAGCATATTATGATTTGCAATTTTGTCTTTAAACTTATCTTGAGTTTCTCCTTGCATAATCCAAGCTGGATCATTTTGATTTTCTTGATCAATATGTGTTTCAGAAAATTCATCCACCATTTCAAGAAATTGTTTTATCTATTCATCATCTTCAAATATTTTCCAATAGTGAACATTATTAGGTATTGAAGGTTTATGTCTCATCTCAATATTATATTTCAATTTCAAAACAATAGATGGTATGCAAGTAATTGCAGCTTTAGCCAATGAATCTGCTAGTTGATTATGCAATCTAGGAATAGCATGAATGTTAAAAGATAGGAAAAATTTTCAATCAAATCCCATGCACAATTTCAGTAAGATCTCATTATATGATGTTTAGCTTGATATTCTTGTTTAATCTGCTTAACAATAAGCTCAAAATCTCCATATACTATCAAGTGTTTAATTTTGAGCTTTCTAGCAACTTATAATCCTAAAATCAAAGCTTCATATTCACATACATCATTTGTGTAATAAATATCAAACTGCAATCTGTAAGAAAATTGAATGTAATACTCATCATTTGGTGCCACAAATAATACTCCAGCTCTTGCTCCTTCCCATGATGAGGCACCATTAAAATACATTTTCCACATTCCTTCTCTAATATTTACATTTTCTTCATAAGTTTTAATTTTTTCATTTTCATTTTCTATACAAGTTTCAAAATCATCATCAACAGATAATATACAATTTCCTAAGTCCTGGTCAGAAACATAGACTGGATAATTATTAGGATTTTGTGGATCACTTACTGTATAAGCAAGTCTTGTCTCTCTGTACAATCTTGTAAATTATCCACCAAAAATAGGAATTGTGGCACATGTCATATCTAACTGTACTAATCCTCCTAGCTTAACACCCCAAGATCTTGATAAAATCATGCCATACTTTGCAGGTGCATCATCTACTACCACATCCATAAGAATACTCTTCACTGGAATTTGGGACAACTTACAACTAAATCCTTTATCATACCCAAAAACTTAACTTTGCCAGAATCACAAGAATATAAGTCTTGATAAGGTTTGGTAATTTCCAAGCCCAATTTATCCATTATTACCTTTGGCATCAGATTGTGTGAATCCCTTGAGTCTAGCATACAATTATGTGAAAAATGATCATGTAAAGTAAGAGTGATATAAAATGGAGCCACATAATCTTTGTCATTTTCAATATGAGGCCCAAACATGATTGTTGGATGCTCATCTTGTAGATTGATAACATCAACTTGACTTTTTGCACCCGAAAAATTTATGAATTTTTAAATTTGTTCTTTACATAATGAATTTTTAGCAAGTTCTATCAAAGGCACTGGTATCTTAATCTTGTTCATTTCATTCTCTAAATTGAAAGTGCTAACTGATTTTTATAATTCTTTAGTTTGCACTTCTTCTTCTTTCTTCTCCAGTTTCTTAGTTTATGATGCCTTTGTTTCAACCTGCTTTGTTTGAATTGTTAATGTTTCGAATGATGGTTTTGAGACTAAAGCTTCATTTACTTTATTCTGCATCAAAACATTTTTTGGTGGATTTGAAGTAGTAGTCTTATCTCTTGGCCTTACATCGTATTTATTATGTAGCTCGACCAATATTGAATTAGTGAGATCTTTGTATTGCGAGGTAGGCTCATCAAAGTTATTGATGTTTTGTTCATCAAGTAATGGTCCATAAATTAAATATTGTTCATAGTCTTGTTGAGTTAAATGAGGTTCACTATCATCATCGCTTAGATTGTTCATGTCCTCATCTAATTCATCATACTCTTGAACTTCATCTCCTTGTATTAAATTCTTTGTTTTAAAAGGAGCTTGAATTTTTCCATCTCCATCCTGGATATTTTATTTGATCAATCTTTAATGATTTGATCCATCTCTTCTATTTTCTCATTCTGAGTATTCCTTCCTGAACCTGAAGATCCTCCTTGTTCTTTAAATCTCCGAGGTTCCCTAATTCCAACTTCAACCTTTATTTTTAGTTTCCCTAATGCCATCATATTAAACTCTATTTCAACAACATCATCTTGCATCCCGGATAATGTTGTAACTCTTCTTTCCCTTAAAAGAAATGCAAAGTCAAAGTCAAATGCCCCTGCAAAAGTAACTTTAGCAGCTGGATGGGATGGCTTAACTTCAATTGGGATCTTACTATATAGTTTATTAAACCTTTGGATAAATTCAGAAACAGTTTCATAGGGATTCTTCCTTAAAGCACCAAATTTAGTGAAATAGTATAGGTGATCTTTTTTCTCACCCCACTATATCAAGAAAGCAAATTCTAAATCATCATATGTTTCTATGGAATCTACATGAAGTCCCCTAAACCAAGTTATGACTTGACCCTCAAAAGTTTGTACAAACAGTCTCATATAAACGTCTTCATGCTCAATTCCAAGTATATCAACAAATTGGTAAAAAAATGTTATATGTTCAGCGGTTGTTAAATCCCCTTCCCCCATAAATTTGGGTAAGCTTTTCATATAGTTATCAGGTAAATCATGTAGATTTGTGGGAAGAACTAGAGGAGTGTATCTAGTATCTACTTTGAAAAAGATCATTGGGGGAGGTGGTGGTGGATTTACTTGTCCACTGCATCCACCTCCACCTCCTACACCAACCATTGTAAGTTTTGGAGATAAAACACGAGGATTGTAATGAATATTATCAAATATTTCAAAATATTGTTGCACCAAGTCCTTTATTGCGTCGGGAAGATAATAACAGAGGCTTGCTAGGTAGTCAAAATGTGATGGGCCTCGTGATATGGATGAATAATAAAACTCAGAAGGGAAATGAGAACTAGTAATCGGTCTTTTAGACCAACCTGATGAGTATATGGGAGAAGAAATAAGAGAGGAACCTAAGTATAAAATGTGTTCTTCTGGATTTGCAGGGTTAAGAACCCTTATTTCAAGAAGACTAATGATAGGTCGAGTGTAAAAAACGTTAGGTACTAATGATACTTCCTTAATCTCGCTGGTGTAAATGTATACAAAATAAAAAGGTGTATTTTGAAATTTTCACCCCTTAAGTCGTATAATTTTACTTCGGGGATTTCAACCTCTGGATTTTCTAACTTAACTTCTGGATTACTAGTTGAGGCTTATGTGGAAGGAGATTTATTTGATGTTTTCCTTTAGAACCAACTAAATTTATCTATTTCACCGAAATATTAACATTAACTTGAGAAACTTTTGGTTGATAGACCTTCTCTATTGATGCAAATGTCTGCCTTAGATATCCTTTAGATTTGAGAAATTTCTCCGGATTTGAGACATGTGTAGTTTGTTTATTGTTTGGGTTTTGTCTTGTATTCTTTCATCTGAATGCCAACTTTACCAAAATGGATTCTCCAGGAGAAAATCAAAATGAGCCTAATTGTGTGTTTGATTCTTGTTCACCCTCAAGAACCAAAGACAATCTTTGTCGAATTCCCAGGGAAAAATAACTTCGTTTCTCCATTTGCCGACAACGACGCCAAAAAGATGTTTTTCCTGAGATTTATTCCGGGATCACAAAAAAATGTCAGGCATCCAAATTTAAATAATATTTTCTTTTATAGGTATCTTTCTACCTTCAACTTGAAATGAAACTTCAAAAAACTAATGATTAAGAAACACAGAGGCAATATCTCTTCCTTTGAGTTTTTATCAATAATCAAGAGATGGAAAGTAGAATTCTAGCAAACAAAATTGACAAACAAAGCGAGGTATCCAATGCTGAGAATTCTTATCTTATTTGAAATATAAGAAACATGAAAGGTTATCTTAAAAAATGAATTAAGATGAGAACATCCACATAGATACAAGTCTTGTTTTACTTACATCAAAACATAGGAAAAACTATGCTGAATAAACATCCAATTATGTGAAATGCAGTAGATGTATTACCAAATTGCAGTCTTTCCTTCCTTAAACACCATAGATTGAAGAAAATGGATTATGATGAAGTAGAAACACACATAAAACACATAACTCAAAGAAATGAGACATATAATCTCTATCTTTCTTGTATAAATTTGTATTAAGAAGTCTCTCCTTACATCAGGCCATAAATGTGTTTATTTATACAAAATCGTCTTAACCAAAATTGGTTAGACTTCCATACTTCTAGATCTCAAAATAGAATAAAATCTAGGATAATTAAATATTACAAAAGATTTGAACATCTGTCTTTCTTATGTAAGTTTCATCACTTGCTCGTTGTATTAAGAATTATCTTTCATTCATTTGCTCATTGATGTAGCTGTCTTCTATTGATCCTTGTATTTCATGTGCAAATATACAATATTAGCTCTATTTACAATATTATCTCCTGACAACAACAAACTTTATTCAAATCTTTCACACTAACCACGTATAATTTACCTTAATAATCGCGATTAGGGAAGGTAGGTATTTCGACACTTCGACGTTCATGAATTTGAATAGGGAATGTTAAACATATCCTGAAGGCCAAAGTCATGGAGTGATTAATTAGATTTTAATTAATATTTACTTTAATTAACCATTTCTTTGCCTTTTTAAGCCTTCAATGCTTCGAAACATCGGGACTCTAGAGCTTCTTGACTTTAGTACTATTGCAATAGAAACATTAAAGTTATCCCGAAGGTCAAAGTTGTGACGCAATTACTTACCATTAATTGCGCCTAATAAATCATGTCTTAACTTTTAATCTCCGATGATTTGGTACTTCGACAATTTAACACTCTGGCACTTCAACACTCCAACACTCCAACACTTCTTGAATTTGTTGATAATATGATATCCCAGAGGACAATCTCCTGGAGTGACATGGTAGGATGACGACACATATGATGATGTGTTGTGAGAACATGAGTGACATGTCTCATCCTGAAATGTGTGAATTATGTGTACAAAAATGTCTGAAATGAGTGCCACGTCTTTCAACGTGTAAAGAATCCCAGGTAGCATAGGACACATCAACATAGTACTTTAATTTATGAAGTAATATTTTGGAACTTCAGGACTATGGAGCTTTGCAAATTCGGGGTTAAGAGGACCTTGAAACGTTTGAGCTTAGAGTGTCGAAGCACGAAGTCTCAAAGTGGAACTTCAAACAAGAATTATACTTTGGATTAATCCTTTCATAGTTTTAAATCTCCGAACGCTCATGAACCGTCGATCTCGATAAGCGTAAGGTTTTAATGGTTAATAATTGATCCGCTCTGTCCAAACATAATGAAAATTGTATTAGTGTATACAATTATAATTCTAAAGCTGAAGTTTTATTTATAAATGAAAAAAATTAGGAATAAATTAAAAGGAATTCAAAATTTGAATTTTTATTCGAAATTTTGGTTTATGTTATAACACAAGAGATTATCCATTCAAATGGGATTGGGGTAGTCAATTTAGATGCTATGTAAATAGGTTAGAATGCTTAGATAAAATCTCTTCTAATATATATACCTATAACTTCCAAGTTTTATATTAGAAATCGCAATCAAGCGCCTCATGAATTATATATAAGATTAGTGGATGAGCAATTCCAATGTTGGCGAGTAGATCAATACCATCATATATTATTCTTTGATGGGGCTTCCAAGGGAAACCTAGGGGTGGCAAGTGTGGGTGATCCTAATTGATCCTAGAATAAATATAGAAAGTGATTTCACCTGGGCTTTAGGTGTCGCCCCAAATAATGAGGCAAAATCACTAGCAACGTATCAATGACTACAAAGGCTAAAGGCATGTAGGATTAAGCAAGCAACGATAATAGGATACTCCTCCATCATCATTAGATTCCTCCTTGATTTTTTCATTCCCCAATATATTGGTTTCAAGTAGTTGGTTCATAGAATTTTAGGATTTGGCTAATTAGTTTGAGTTCATTTCCTTCTTCCAGGTGTTGCAAGCTCACAATGGAGAATTAGATTCCCTTGCCAATATAGGAGCATTGTTAGATGAAGGCTTACTTAGAATAAAAGGGGGGGAACCAATACCCATTCCCTCTTGTAATTTAACTGAGCAATAATTTATTAATGGATCCAAATGTGGTTTCATTTACAAGGTCGAAGGGGCATAAAGTTATGGCCACTTCCTTTGCCCCCATTCCAATGTAGTAAAGTTCTAGTGAAGAGGAATATATGAAATATGACATGAGGGTTCATACATTTGTGTGGGATTAATTGGTCTCTATTGGTTCTCTTATTTTTTCTTCGGGATACAATTCTTTACTCATCTTAAAATGTTCTCTTCTTATTACTCCACACTACAATTCTCCATCCATCAAGGGTTCACAAGGTCAAGGATGGTGAGAGTGCTTTTGATTAGTGGATTGAGTCATCATTCGAGTGGCATTTTTTAACATTTTGGGCATTATCTAGTGTGGGGGCTCTAGTGGCATAGTGTACAAATGGGGGATGTGTGAATTGATATATCTTAAAAGGTAAACAAGAATCTATGAGAAAAGAGTTGTAGAGGCTCAACAAGAGGTGACAAAATAGATATTGCAACAAAGAAAATGGCATGAAATGTGGGAGATTTGTTTTTTATGGAGGAACTGGAGTGATATAGACATGTGGTTGAGATTGTGGTCTAAATTCAAGCTCAGAGGGAAATGGAGAAAAAGCACAAGAGATTACATTAAGGTACACGAGACTTAGTATCTAGCATTGGAAACTACAAGAACACCTTCTAACAAAGGTTTTTAGTGTTACAAGATTTGGAAAATTTTTCAAAAAAAGCTCTGCTACAACCTCCACTATTTGAAGTGGAGGTTTTAATGGATGTTACATATAACTATAAAAAATTGGGCGAGCGAAGATTGTGGTGGAGGTTTTATTTTTTAGTGCTTGTATTGTTAAAGCGCATTGGTGCACCTTTAATACAAAAGCACCTCTATGTACAAATAAATTAAAAGGAACTAGTGCTTTTATATATTTTGCACACCAGATTCACCTTTTTGTTTTATGCAACACTGATGCTCTTATACTTGTTACCGACCGATTCACTATTGTTTGTGCATGCAACAATAGTTCTTTCTTTTATTATTGCTTTAGACTACAATTCTCCTGCCATCAAGGGTTCACAAGGTCAAGGATGGTGAAAGTGATTTTGATTGGATTGGGTCATCGTTCAAGTGGCATTTTTTTAACATTTTGGGCTTTATCTAGTGTGGGGGTTCTAATGGCATAATGTAGAAATGGGGGATGTGTGAATTGGTATAAATTAAAAGGTAAACGAGAAGCTATGAGAAAGGAGTTGTAGAGGCTCAACAAGAGGTGACAAAATATATATTTCAACAAAGAAAATGACATGAAATGTGGATTTTTTCTTTTTTCTTTTATGGATCAACTGGAGTGATATAGACATGTGGTTTGGATTGTGGTCTAAATTCAAGATCAGAGGGAAATGGAGAAAACCAAAAGAGATTACATTAAGGTACAAGAGACTCAATATCTAGCATTGGACACTACAAGAAGAACACCTTCTAGCAGTGGTTTGTAGTGTTACAAGATTTGGAAAATTTTCAAAAAAACCTTTGTTACAACCTCCACTATTTGAAGTGGAGGTTTTAATGGATGTTCCATATAACTAAAAAAAAATGGGCGGACGAAGGTTGTGGTGGAGTTTTATTTTTTAGTGCTTGTATTGTTAAAGCATCAATGCGTACATATAAATTAAAAGGAACTAGTGCTTTTATATATTTTGCACACTAGATTCACCTTTTTGTTTTATGCAACACTAATGATGTCATACTTGATACAGACCAGTTTCATATTGTTTGTGCATGCAAAACCAATGCTTTCTAAGTCAGTTAATGCACCGATGATTTTACATGTTATGTACACCTAGTTCTTGTATAATTCATTCATCCCAGTGCGTGTATTACTCTTTGCATCGAAGGGTAGTGAAATTTCTAATATTCGAGATAAAATGTTAGTGTTATTCTTTGTTACTAAGCATTGATGCCTATATTATATTAAACACATCGGTGCATATATTATATTAAAAGCACCGATGTGTATATTATAATTAGAGCACCGATGCATATTATAAACTTGCGCACCATAAAATGTTTAAGCGATAAATATAATTGCACATTATATCGTTTAAGGAACAATGTTTTTTCTCAATATTTGGCACTAGTGCTTAAATATAATTAATAGGCACCTGTGTGTATAAACCCTTAACACACACCGATTTATATATTATGGCATGCACCGTTTAGTGAGTTCATAAGAATACAATGCACCAATATGTATACATTTTAATTAATTGTAAAAAAAATCAAATATTTTTTATAATAATATTGTTTTTTATATTTTTGTTATTACATTTTGATAGAATGATTGCATTACGGATTAAACCTCTATTATTTGTAACAATGTAAATCATCCACATATTAATTAATCAACAATGCAACATTTTACAACATTCGACAACACAATAAAATAAGAAACCCATTTTATTATATATAAATAAGAGACCTATGGTTATACAAAATTGGACAATGTAAAGGTCCACAATAATCAAGATACAACCAATATATAATTGTTACACTTATTGGTAACATGTCCTCATGCAATTGAGAAAATATGTTGAGTACATTAAACAAAATCCTTGATTTTCACAGACAAGTATTTCAAAACATACAACTTGCACTAACATTCAATTATATTGGTTGTCGTTCATCACTTGAGCTACGTGCATGCCTAATTTATTCATCACCTGTAGGCGATATTGTACTTTGGTGATTTAACCTAATGTTTTCTCGATCGAGTTATTTTTTATGTTCATCCTCTTCATGTTCCATCTACAAACATAGAAATAAAGTGTAATAATTGTGTGTGTGTGTGTGAGCCCCTGGGGGGAAAACTCAATTGGCAAGTGTCATGATATGAAGTGTTATGTTCGATGAGGTTCAGAGTTCAAATCCCCCCGATTTACCTATGCCTGTAGAAGGGGAATATGTATGGCACATGGAGGTTATAGTGGTAGTGGTCGGAATCGATCCCGTGTCATGCGAGTACAAGACCAACCCAGTTGTCGATTCCGTCAGTCATATTAAAAAAAAAAGTGTGTGATTGTGTGTAGTAGAATATACATGATTTCATAAATAAAAAAAGGCACCATAGTAGTGAGTGTTTCATAAAAAATACACATTCTTTCGAAGCCATACTACATCTCGTCTCTCAAAATCTCTTTTGTTGGATGCACTCCATACTTTGTTTCCTGCATGTTTAATATGTCATGACAAAGCACGATCAATATAATTAATATAAAGGTTTCTTGTTGTTCCATTAATTATAAAATGAGGGAAGTTAAACAACATAGCTACTTATAAAATTTTCAATTAAACCTTGATACTTGAACATATACTCATAACCCATACTTAACACAACGTCGATCGATTATTTGGTTGAATCTTCTTTGTATGTTAGCACCTATTAGAAGAAAACCATGGACAGAAATGTAAGTACTCACAAACTTTGTGGTCAACCCTTTTCTTCCTCATCGTCGGTCTTATGTGTTCAATGGGTTCCATTTTTTTCTTTCTGCAATAAAACAATTGAAAATTAGTATTTCATGCTATAATTAAATTTGATGTACATAAAAGAATAAGTCAATGATTACATACCTCTTATGTGCATTGTTGTTGGGATGGCTCCTCTTGTGGTGCAACTGTGTTCATTTATTTTA
>ML845536.1:0-27650 GCA_009831015.1 Picea engelmannii | reverse complement strand
CGAAATTTAGCCCCTAAAATCATCCATACCTTGAAGCTGTTAGCCTCTTTCTCATATACAATCATTAAGTCTAAGTATACCACCTTTAATATTTTACATACTAGGATATAGTTGTTATCCTAAGTGTGTTTCTAGATTCCTATACTTCATCATTTGACCTTATCTCCTGATGAGGTGTCGATGTGAAAACAATTGAGATGGTTTCATTATTTTATTATATATTTGTATCATTAAGATAAATATTATGTTGAGAATTAAGGCTTGAGGCCTTTTCCGCCAATCTTCTTGTCTTAATATTCTTGTGCTTAATTTCTTCAGAAGCCGCCCAAAAGAAAGCTTCTTCTTACCTGTTAACTATCGATGCAATTACTCTTGCAAATCGTTCCTTAGGTAGTGCCAATGGAAGAATACCGGTATCACTGAGGACATAGTCAAAGATTCCTTTCATTAATTGTACAGATAAAACCATTAGAGCTTTATGAAGGAATATTGTCAAATAGTTGACCTATCTAGTATTTCTCCTTTAGATGGGAAATCTGAAATCCAAACACCTGGTGTATCTGTAAAAAGGTTTAAAATGAGTCCCAACCTTGAAGCAAGAGAAGCTTGTAAAAGAAATACTCCAGATACGCATTTATGTTTAAAAGTTTCGGCATCTAAAGCTCATGTTCATAACGAGGACACTACATTATTCATTTCATTGTATTCCATAACAAGCACACTACATTATGGTATCCCAATAGAGGTAAAAATCACTCATATGATTTTTTTTAATTTATTAAAAAATATTATAGAAGATATATTTTTTCTAAGAAGAATTATTTAGATAAACATAATTATTAATACAAAACTATATTTTTTTTCAAATTTAAAAATAATCATTTTTGTGTATATCAAACTATTTAAATTTGAAAATAAACATAATAAGATAACAAATTTGAGAATATCTCAACTTTAAAGTTAAGAATATACCAATTAAAAAACTTAAGGCTGGGTGAACTGATGCCATCCTTGTGACCTTATAAGACTTCCACTTAGAAGAATATATCAACTAAAAAACTGAACACTCAGTGAAAAAACAAACTCATTATCAATAAGAAAGATTGATCTTCTTGTCTTTTTTGCTAGCTTTCTTTGTAATGAGGGAGTCAATAAGGAAATTGAGAGATTGATTGATACTAAAATAGGGGCACTTACCAACTTATCCTTCAACAAAGTAAATAATGAGATCTACCACCATATGTAAGCATTAGAGCCAGTGAGCCTATCATAGTTGTAAGCCAGACGTCGAATTATTAAATAGTTGCAAGTCTTGAACGATTATGAAATAAAACGCAGGGTTATGAAATAAGTTGCAAGGAGTAGGAACAAAGTAAGCGAAGGGAGCATAAGCATATCATTTTTAGATCGAGAAGCAGTCTTGAACGATTATTTCAGTATATCGGAGCAAGCGACAATTATTCAATATGTCCTGAATTATTCAAGTCCTGAACGATTATGAAATAGATGGAAACAACTGAGAAAGCAGTAGATTCAATTGACCTTGATGACCCTGTTCCACCAATGACATGAAAGAAAGCATCGACACACATAAATAATAATACAGGGTTTTCACCATCACTGGTAGAGTAGAAAATAGAAAAGCCAGCAACAGAGATAGAGACATAGTAACAACATAAAGCCCAAAATGGGAGCCTAGTAAATAGTTAGATTGCTTCAATTCAACCAAACTAATCCCACTTAACACTGAGTGAAATGATGCATCCTTGTGACCTTATAAGACTTGCCTTCATACCGTACATAACATATCATACTATAAAACATAGTAACAACATAAAGCCCATGATGGGAGCCCATTGAATAGTTATATTGCTTCCATTCAACCAAACAAATCCCACTTCTGGATAACAATGAATAAGTTTGAATGGGTTTTTTCTTTAAATTGATAAATTATTTCTTCCTTGTCAGAAAAAAAAAGTTGTTAAACCTTTGAAAAGTCTTTTTCTTTTCTGGTTTTTCTGGTTTGTAGAGAACTGTTCCAATCTTGTTACTAAAACCCTATACACCCAACAACGTTATGACCATCTCCTCAGATACATTTCCATGGAAATTTCACTAGTGGGGACGTAATCACAACTCTCCACATTATTATTTTTCAGCCATTGATGGAAGTCCTTTTGACGAAGAGAACACATGGTGGAAGTAAGCCTATCAATGATTGAGTGGTCATGATCTGGTGGGACAGTATCACCAAGTAAATATTGTGCAATTTCCTGCAGCGTCATTTTGTTTGACGACCTTGAAGTCTCTTCTTGGCTTACAAAATTTGAGGTATCAACAATAGAGAGCCTCTCCCGATCCTCCAGCTGTGACTGTTCATAATTATGGGTCATCAAAGAGATTGGAGCAGCCATTGCATTTTTCTGCGACTCTCGTAAAATTGTTAAGGGTGGCAGGTAAGAGTCACTCTTCAAATATACAGACTGTGATTGTGGCAACATATGAGATAAATTGTCTTCCCGTGGCCAGTAAGAGATCTAATGATTGCTGTCGTTGCCTCCTTAAAGAATATGATGAAACACATTGATGGAGAGATAGGTGGGAAAAATTACGAGAACAACATAAAAAATAAAAAATAAGTTAAGTGAGGATAAAAAAATATAATTTCAAAACATTATGATGAACTATTTATGGTAGGAGGAAGCCACATGGAAAATATGCCTTCATGCTTGTGGCCAACATGGTTACAAGAGATATGACTCAGACATGCATCCTCCACATGCTCATACGACATTGATCTCCACCCTAATTTCACTACATTGATCTCCATGGTAATCTCCATGTTTGATTCTGCCACATACTCAGACTACATTGATCTCCACGCAATAGAACAAGGAGAACCACAGTCCAAATCCATCCTATATTTAACCCCTAGGGTTTATGGAGCCTTGTCCATTTCAAGTTGCGCCTCCCCTATTTATCAATGATTAACAACATTCAAACCGTAAATACTTTATGAGCGCAACATGAGAGCAATGCACTTGACTGGAGCAGCTCTAGAGCAATTTGCTAGGGGAGAAGCAACAACTGGAGCAGGAGGGATTAGAAGGAGACAGAGCTCGCCAAATTCATCAACCGTAGCTGCATTTTCTCGACTGATAAGGCTACACTTGACCAAATTAACCCAGGTCAACAACATAGGCTAGATTTGAGACTTGAGATTGGCTATATCAACAACCAAATTTTAAAGAAAATGATTTTAAATCATTTCAACTCACGTTAAGATTATGAAAGTATGATTATGATCCCATACCTTACATGGAACTCGTCATTTCCAGGAAATCATTAACAAATTGTGGAATCTTAAGCAATTATTCTGATTCATATAGAAATAGACGGTAGGAAAAATAATGGAATCTTAAGCAATTATTCTCAGTCATATAGAAATATACTGCAGGAAAAATAATTGATTGTGAAAGAATTGTTTTTTAAATATGATAAATGATTCAATGCTTTTATCATCGAGAAAGTGAATGGTTGGTTGGCCTTATATTCATGTCAAAGCTCAGAGTCATGGCTAAGATGCCTACATCAAATATACACTATGTTTTATTTTTTAGCTTTCAACTTTTAGATTAGTAAAAACTATATTTCAATGAATCATGGTCTGATAATACTTATGATGTTATAGGATCTTTGGGCCGGTGATGCAATGATGTAAGTTATATGAAGCAACATGTTGTATGTTGTAGAGCTGCAACTTTCTTCTTCTATTGTGGCTTCTCAGGAGGGTACTTCAATATTTGTTCGGGAGGACACACCATGGGGACTACAAAACACAAGAGCTTATAGAACATATTTTCTCCTTGGCCATACAAATAGAACAGTCCAAGGTGAAACTTCAGGTTGCAATAGAGCAGACAAAGTTAATCCACTTGATTGTTTAGAATTGGATGAGCATTGTAAAAAACAGTAAGCAACCTGCAAACGACTTTCAAGAGGAGATGTAGTAGTTACAACAACAAGCGGATATAGCCATTGATCCATCACAAAGGTAACAGTTTCAAGAATCAATTGAGAGGAAGGACAGCCGAAGAAAGAATAAACCATACCTCACTTGCCTATGAAATAGAGAAGGTCTGGATTGCTCATCCTCAAGGTGTGATAGCTATGGAGACAAATTGCATAACTATGCATGAAGAAAAACAACTGGAGGGAGTATGCGCCAATCCTGATTCAGTTTGTAAGAGTATATGTCAATTGTTATTCAATTTGTAGAGATTCATTTTGTAAAAACTTTGGCTCAACTATCACAAAAACTATATCACATTTAGTGTGAGGGAAGTAATGCTAGACTTAGTTCTAGCATTACTTACCTTCAAGCAAATTACTCATCAAATGTGTTCAAATGTGTGATTGAAGGGGATTTTAAGCTAAGATCTTGTTCACATGTTCACATGTTCCTCGGGAAGAGGCCAAATAAGACCCTCATACTCAAAACCTTAGGTTAAATGATATAGATTTTAAAGTGAAATTGTATGATTTATGATAACTGTACTTTAAAACAGGGAAAGGTTATTGGGTTTAGTTCCAAACTAATGCAAAAAAACAGATTTGATTACTATAGTCCCTGCATCTTAAAGGGTATGGACTAATAAGGATTCAATTGAATTTTAACGTGTAATTTATAGATTGAATTTTAACGTGTAATTTATAGCTTCCATATTAATAACTTATTTTAGAGAGAGGACAATTCAATTACTAGTTATAATAAGGATTCGATTGAATTTTAACGTGTAATTTATAGCTTCCATATTAATAACTTATTTTTAATAAATAGTTCAAAGAATTGAGCTAAAAAACTTATTTTTAATAGGATAGTTTAAAGAATTTTATAACTTATAATTTCAAAATTAAGGGCAATATACCTTATCCTATCCTCCTCCTAGAAGCAAGTGTTTCCTCTATTGAAAGCATTTCTATGATTAGATACTCAACACACAAGAACAAGTTAAACAACATGGATATCAAGAGGCTCTGCAAAATTGTTTCAAACTCTAGCCAAAATCACTAGCGGCTCAAGCAAGGATGGCATAAAGATGCCAAATCTTGGCTAAATCATTCGGGAATACAAACAGAAGCCATCATGTAGAATATCAATAATATTATAAATATTATCACTTCTAAATTTAAGGAGAATATATGGTGTGATAAATAATTAGTGGATAAAAGGAAATTAAGATACTACAAGGAGGTGTTCAACCCTAATTTAGAAGATCAAAATTACCTCTTAGTCTTGAGAAGTGAAAAGAAGAAAATCAACATTTCTAAAATAAGAACAAACTCTGATGAGCTACATAGTGAAACTGGGTGTTGGACAACTCCCAAAACACTTCCTCTTGGATTGCCCTGCCTATAGCATATTAGATTCTGTAAGGCATTGGGAGCTTAGCTCGGGCGCATGTACTTCCACCATAATCTGAATCAGGAAGGAAAGACGATCGATATGAATTAAGAGAAAAACATCTTCATATAGTGGGGAGTTGGGGTTCCTTGGGTGCATGATGTGCCAAGGGATGACTCCACCCAAGGTGCCTTGCGATGAAATCCAAACGACAAATGGTTTGATGAAGAATTGAGGGAAAGACTTGGGCACTCCATTGACAAAGGGAAAATTAGCTAAGGCATGGGGGGTGTACTTGGGAGAGTTGCACCGACTCACCTAAGGGGTGCACACACTCAAGAGGACGAGTCACTTCATTGGATGGGGTGCACTGACATGAAGGGCACACCAAGGATGGGCGCACCGGTCCCAAGGTGCACGATGGTTGATGAGAACATGGGTTCGTTTGAGCGACCAAGTATATGAAGGGGTGTGACGAGTCATTTGGACATGGGTTCGCGAAGGGGTGCGATGAATCGTTTGGACATGGGTTTGTGAAGGGGTGCAACAATTTGTGATGGTGACCTTTGGAGAGGTTATAAGAGAACAAGGGCACACAACCAAGGAAGGCAAGTTTTGGAAGAACTTAGAGACAAGGAGAGCTCTGCGATTCTTAGGTAGACGAAGAGGAGGAGCTCCCTCAAGGAGTCAAGCCACTCCACTTTGGGAGGACTTGTGCTGCCTTGAGGAGGAGGGTTTGATGGATAGAGCTGGGCAAGCTTCTCTTGGGAATATTTTGGCTAATTCTGGGAAACACATGTCTATGGAGGCATGTGAGAGGCATAACCGAAATCTGTGAAGTCTATGGAAACAAAGAGGTAGAGTCTGCGAAATGAAGAGGCAAAAAGATTTCGAATGAGGGAACATTTGAGGTGCACCGTGGGTGGTTGCAAAGACGGTTGCGACAAAGAGTCTTGTGGTGACATATCTGTTCATGAGTGTCTTGGTGAGGTGAGGCGAGTCGTTTGACTCTGCCGAAGTTGTAAACCGAGATGGTAGTGCTTATGTTGTAACTATTATGTGATAACAAAGACTTAACCGGGTGTTAGTCTCAGTTTGTGCCACCCACACTATATCTATGTTTCTCTTGTTTGTTTCATTTTTTCTAGTGTTATCTTGGTTTCTCATGGATGTATGCTTATATATGACTAAGTGTTAAAGTGGTTAACAAATGTCTAAGTATACAAGGTTTGCACTAGAGTAGGAGTGTGACTCACCAGTAGCCTAGAAAAAAGTATGGGTATGCTCTAGGTGAAGAGGCATAGTCGAGATGAAGTAACCTTGGTTTTTCCAAGTAGCTAAGCGTGAAATGTTGTGGTGCCACATGCCCTCAAGAGGTGCACGATTGCAAGGCACACTGTGGGGATGTGAAAAATGGTATCAGAGAGAACTTTGAAGGTAGTTTGTTGAGAAGTTGGTTCGGTGGGAACATTCACAGACTTGGTGAACGGTTTGGTGAAACGAAATTGTTCATCACATACTTTGCATCCAACTTACGACAAAGGTTGGAATCATGGTGCAATCGGATGGTTGATCTGGGCGCACACCTTGTGCATACCAAGAGCAAAGTTGGTGGTGAAATGAAGCACTTGGACATGGTGAGTGATTGCAGAACTCGTCGTAGAGTTCATTACATAAATTGTCACATACTTGATCGCTAAGGAAAACTTGGTTGGTTTGATTCATGACAGAAGTCAGTGCCAGACTTGTTGTGCACACCTTGGAGAGACCAAGTGTAGAAGTTCATTTGGAGAACTAAGCACATGGGCAAGGCAGATGAACGCAGGATCTGTTGCATGACTTATTGCAGAGATAACTGTAGAAGTGATCATAGAGGAAAAACACAGAGGGTGATCACATAAGTGATTGCGAAGGGGGAGAAGTTCTAGGTTGCAGTGAGGTGAAGAACTTGGGTGTATTGGATGACCTGGGGTGACCTAGAGCAGCTCTGCAGTAGGCAGTTGGTTGGGCACATTTCCGTCTTGATGTCTCCGTATGGTGCATCACTAAGAATAATAGTTGAGTTGAGATCGGTTGTTGAGTGAATGGGTAGACCAAAACCTTCAAATGAGGTGACTCTTCACAGAGTTGCAATGGTCGGTTAGCAGTAATATGAATTGAAAGTCGGGTAGTGGGTGCATGGTGCCTTGAAGAAAAATCAGTCAAGGTGCAGAGATGGCAAGGCATTGAATATGAGTTCGATCAGTTTCATTTAATGCTTGGGACTTAGATTTTTTTTTCAAGTGGATAGATGGACTTAGGCTTGTATCGCAATGGAAAGTGGTTGAGGTGAGTTCATGTGGAGAGCCAATTGCTTGGGAAAGTGGAGGTATGGTTGGATTGAGTGGTTGGAAAGTGGAGGTATGGTTGGACTGAGTTGGTTGGAAAGTGAAACAAATCTTAGAACATGGTTGCAACGAAAAATGCCATTGGAAAGGTATGGTTGGATTGAGTTCTTGCATTTTCCAAGTCTTACAACGAGTTATTTGAAGGGAAGATAGATGACTTGGTGGTTCAAGTGCATTCCATTTCCATGGTGAGAATCAATAGAATTGAGGATGACTCAAGTGGTGCAGATTCAAAGAAGTCCTGCATCAGTTTGGGACACCTTGGTGGGAGAATGTGTAGAGAGCTTGGGGTGACCTACTTGGATGAGTCATGTGGTGGACCTAGGAATATTTGGATTCAGTTGTGGAGGTGGATCGATGAATCTACCTAAATCCTTGATGAGGTGCGTTGGACATGTAGCTGCGATGATGTGGGAAATGAAGTCTGTTCGTGCCATTTTGAGAGGATGAGTGAGGCACCTTGGTGTTTTGTGCCTTAGCCAGTTTCATTGGGTCATGTGATGACTTGACATCCATGACGACAATGCCAAAGTTTGGATTCTTGCAAGAGGGCAAGGCAATTTCATTCCAAGAGACAGATGGAGTCAGTGTAGAAGTCGACCAAGAATTGTTGGCAGTCAACTTGAATGGGAAGAACGCAGAACAAGTGATTTGGGTGGTGTTCACTCACCTTTGGTATGGGACATTGGATGAGGCAGAGAACATCTTAGTGACTTGAAGATGATTGTGCAATGACTTAGAGATCCAATGGGGATCATTGGTTGGAGTTGGAAGAGTATTGGTTTGAACATGCATAAGGCATGGAAGTTCTTTGAAGTGACTCATTTTACTTGAAGCACTTTGGAAAATTCATTATGACGTTTTAGGAGTGTAGGCACGTTGGCCACACTCATCGTATATGTTGAGTTGCATTGAGGTGACTTGACGAGAGGAGGCAAGTTGAGGACTTGCCTTCATTTGAAGGATTCCACGAACAAGAAGATTGCAACATGAAGAGATTAATTGGACTTGAGGGTTTCTCTTGCGCTGGGAAGTATGGTTGAGTGTGAAGCCTAACCATTCCAAGGCATAGAGAGGAAGATGCAACAACATGGCCGAGTGATGAAGTAGTGAGGCAAAGGAAGTCTGGGCATGTAGTTCTTCATGCAGATTGACTAACTATGCCATGAGGAGGACAATGGAGTCAAGTTTCTGTAGAAGAATTTTTTTTTGGGTGACTTCATAGTGCAATGAGGTGAGGGGTGACCTTGCCTTGATCTGAGGGTTGTGCGGATGGATCGATTTGCGAAAGGAAGTGACTAGTTTGTGCATGAGGGTGTGTAGACTCAAGGAGTGTGACGATTGAAATAGCCATTCGATTAGTGCACAACTTGGGAAAGAACAACAACATGACAAGGGGGTCAAGAGTACATACACACTAGTAAGTTCCAAGTACAACACTTAGACATCATGGAGGAACTCCTTGACAAATATTGGATGATGGTAGCATGATTGAAGCAAGGATGGACACTTTCCTTAGTTTGTAGAGTTGGATAGGGTGACGATGATGCGACAAAAAAGACTAAGTTTGGGCATGAGGAAGTGCATTCTCATGAGTTGGGCGCAATGGTTGGACTAGCTACCCTATCAATCCAAGGCATGGGGGATATCAGTGTGTGGAGACATGGAATAATTTTTTGAATTATGGGAACAACAACAAGGTCACAAGAGTTCAACACTTAGGATAAATTTTGAATTGAAGTATGGGTGCAACAACAAGGTCACATGAGTTCAACACTTAGATGAAAATTTAAGTGAATTGGGCAACAGTCAGTTGTAACAGGAAATGAAAACAACAACGTAATCAAATAATAATATGGAAACAACATCACAATGGGAGAGTGTAGTAGAGTTGGGTAACTTTCATCCTTGGAGTTGGGTGAAGTAACCTCATTGACTCAGGAAGTAGATCATGTGGATTTGGGTGCAACATAATTTGGTTTGTGGAAACTTGGGGTTTCCACTTTTCCAGAATTTGGGGAGTTTTTAGTTGGCATAGAACTTGGGGTTTCCAGCAGAGGCACAAGTTTAGACAGATACTTGGAGGTCGCATATTTTTTGGATGTTGTCGGGGATGAAAAATACATGAGGTGGGGAGGTTTTAAGGCCTTGGGATCTTATCTTGGGTGCGTGCACTTCCACCACCGTCCAAATTAGGAAGACAAGACGATCGTTATGAATGAAGAGACATATATCTTCATATAGTGGGGAGATGGGGTTCCTTGGGTGCGTGACGTGCCAAGGGACGACTCCACCCTAGGTTCCTTTTGATGAAATCCAAACGACAAATGATTTGATGAAGAGTTGAGGGAAAGACTTGGGCACTCCATTGAAGAAGGGAAAATTGGCTAAGGCATGGGGGGTGCACTTGGGAGAGTCAGTCTGACTCACCTAAGGGGCCTGCGCACCCAAGAGGATGAGTCAGTTCATTGGATGGGGTGCGATGACATGAAGGGCACACCAGTCCCAAGGGACATGATGGTTGATGAGCACATGGGTTCATTTGAGTGACTGAGTCTACGAAGGGGCACGACAAGTCATTTGGACATGGGTTAACGAAGGGGAACGAAACCCCCAAAGGACACGACTGTTCGCGATGGTGACCTTTGGAGAGCCTATAAGAGAACAAGGGCGTACAAACAAGGAAGGAAAGTTTTTTAAGAACTTAGAGACAAGGAGAGCTC
The DNA here is from genome assembly GCA_009831015.1 of Picea engelmannii. Taxonomy (NCBI): domain Eukaryota; kingdom Viridiplantae; phylum Streptophyta; class Pinopsida; order Pinales; family Pinaceae; genus Picea; species Picea engelmannii. Next base: position 17,136 of record ML845536.1, on the reverse strand, counting down.
TACGATTATAAGGAAAACGAAGAGGAGGAGCTCCCTCAAGGAGCCAAGTCACTCCACTCTAGGAGGACTTGTGTTGCCTTGAGGAGAAGGGTTCGACGAACAGATCTGGGTGAATTTATCTTGGGAATATTTTGGCTAAGTCTGGGAAACATAGGTCTGTGGAGGCATGTGCGAGGCAGAACTGAAATTTATGAAGTCTGTGGAAATGAAGAGGCAGAGTCTGCGAAACGAAGAGACACCAAGTCTATGGATGATGGCACATTTGAGGTGCACCGCAGGTGGTTGTGGAGACGAATGTGACATAGAATCTTGTGGTGATGCATCTGTTCATGAGTGTCTTCGTGAGGTAATTAGGCGAGTCATTTGAGTCTATTGAAGTTGTAAACCGATCTGGTAGTGCTCATGTTGTAACTATTGTACGATAACAAAGACTTAGCTAGGTGTTAGGAATGGTTTGTGCTACCCACACTATATCTATGTTTCACTTGTCTGTTTCATTTGTTCTTTTGTTCTCTTGGTTTCTCATGGATGGATGCTTATATATGACTAAGTTTTAAAGCGATTAACGAATGTCTAAGTATACAAGAGTTGCACTAAAGTAGGAGTGTGACTCGCTAATAGCCTATAATGGAGTATGGGTATGCTTTAGGTGAAGAGGCGTAGTTCGGATGAAGTAACCTTGGTGTTGCCAAGCAACCAAGCGTGAAATGATACAATGTTGCATGCCCTCAAAAGGTGCATGATTGCAAGGCACACTGTGGGGACATGACATATCCCAATTTAAAAATATTTTCCACATTACAGACCTTCCTAACCTCCTAAGTCATCAAAACTATGATGATATTAGAATGCCTCTCTCAATGCTTTCTGAGCATAGAAATACAATTTTAAAGAAATTGAAGTAATTTCTTACCTTCTTAAGGTCTGATAGAACAATTGGTCTTAGTGGACGTTAATCATCATCATCATATAAATTTAAGTGGTTGAGTTCTTTGAGATTCATGTAAGAGGTCACAAGTTCAATTCATGGGTTGGATGTTTTTGTTTTATGCCTCATTGGATGTCGCTATTGGGTTAAGAACTACAATTAGGGCTAATGGGTTTACACTAGGTATCATTTGCAAAATGCGAGGAAGTACATGGGGATTTCCCAATGAGGTTTTCCTTAGAATATATATATATATATATATATATCTGTGTGTGTGTGTGTGTGTGGCTATCTATACAGCCTGAGTGGGTTTAATGGTTAAGGTGTTTCCTCCTAGGAGGTTACAAGTTCAAATCTAGAGAGGGGTAGGGTATGTACACCTTTGTAGACTTTAGGCAGTCAAGTTGCAGCACAGAGGGGGTCCCTTGCCCCACAAACAAGGGGTTTTCATACACCAATTGGTGTCTGGCTTGGTCATGACCTTAAAAATAGATGATGATTATTATTATTATATAGACACACACACACACATTATAGTAATTAATTTTATATTTTATAAAGTTCATTTTTTTTTAGTTTAAGCATTACCCATATTACACATCTCATCCATACTAGGCTATAAAATGCACCTTAATTCTCTGGATATAAAGAAAATAAAGTTTAGCTAAGGTTTTTAGTGTTATAAGATTGGGAAAATTGCTAAAAAGACCTCTACTAATGGTTATACAGGTTTTTGCAAAGTTTTTTTTTTTGCATTGGTGTACTTACAAGTATAACACACCATTACATTGTAAACAAGGGAAGATTGATACTCATAGTAAAGACACACCATATATATTGGGATCATGTTGATGCACTACCATAATGCGATAATATCCAAATAGAGATGAAAGTGTTAATTCAATGTGCATTGGTGTGCAATTTATGTCAAGGAGCACCTGTGCTCAGAGTGATGTTAGTAATTGTAGGCACATGGGAGTTGGTTTTGTAATAATTCACTAAGGAATTTAATATTTTCACATCCATGACTGTCGACATGTGGGGAATGCCATGATTCAGTGCTCTCTTATGCATTACAACTGGAGGATGATCTGTGATGGAGATGTCATTTTGATAGTCAGAGTAAGCCATGTCTAAGTCGATTATTTCTCAATATCTAACTATGTATATGGGCTCATCATTACAATCATAGCTTCCATTGCAAATACCATCTCAAACAATCACTTCAACCACTATGACAACATTTATTGTATGCCCAAAAGTTGCTTTCTATAGTTCTATTTTTATGTCAAGAATCGATGAAATAATTTCATAATAGGTCATGCTCCTTGGACGCAATGGTGATTTTCCTCTAGATAAGATCATGCACAATGATGATTTATTTCAACCACTTTCGTGAAGGACTTGTACAATGCATGCTCATGTATGGAATTTGTTTTGATGGGTTTAACACATGGGATTTTATCTGCATTGCAAGTTCATTATTTGGAAGTTTAATTTAATTTGTGCATGATTATATGTTTGCATAGATAGATATCTCTTGATTGCAATTGCCTAACTAAATGATAATTGTTGTTGACACACCTACACAAGCAAGTTTGCTTATTGTTCTAACTAAATGATAATTGTTGTTGACACACCTACACAAGCAGGTTTGTTTATTGTTCTAATTATAATTTTTGGATAACTTTGGTAAAACATACATTTTATTGTCGTAATTACTTAACTAAAAGATAATTATCATTAACATTATTATAATAAGTAAGTAAAACCATTATTACAATTCAAACTAAATACAAATTTTAAATAATTTTAATAGAATAAAAAAGTACCATTAAAAAAGATCATTCGAATGCCAAAATATCTTTATGAAAAGAACTTGAAATTTCAGAATCATGATGTCTAAGAGATATCTTAAGTTCATAACTTCATCTCTATATGAAGAAAAAGTGAAAAAATATTCCTTATGGAGGTGACAATTTGGAGTCTTTTAAGGATCATTCAATCTTGTCACCAATAAACACCTCCTTAAAAGCACACAAAAGGTGAGGTAGTGCATCGTTGTAGAGATGTGAATTGACAAAAGCAAGTAAGGATACAAAGCGAAAACAAATTTGATAGAGTGGATCCTACACATGCTTAATTGAAAACTCAAAAATAAAACAAATGCAAGGTGATACAAAGTGGAAACAAATTTGATACAGTGGATCCTACACATACTTAATTGAAAACTCAAAAATAAAACAAATGCTATCAAATTGAGATGGAATTAAATATAGAAAAAAGTGATAAATAAAGTAATTTTAGATTTTAAAATAAATTTAAAATGAAAAGTATGGATTTAAAGTGACTTAACTAAGTACTAGTTAGGATGGATATCATTTCAAATATAATCAGAAGTGAGTGAGTGGCATTTAGTGTCCTCCTAGCCTACTCTAAATTATTTAATCACTTAAAAGAAAAACCATTTTCTCTTACTTAATAGTGAATTATGAAAGCACATTTTTAGATTTGTGACTGTAGAGATGTGTTTTGACAAAAGAAAGTAAGGATTTGAAGAATGAAACGGTTGGTGATACGAAGTGGAAACAAATTTGATAGAAAACTCAAAAATAAAACAAATTCTATAAAATTGAGATGAAATTAAATATAAAAAAAGTGATAAATAAAGTAATTTTAGATTTTAAAGTAAATTTAAAATGAAAAAAGAAAAGTATGGATTTAAAGTGACTTAACTAAGTACTAGTTAGGATAGATGTCATTTCAAATATAACTAGAAGTGAGTGGCTTTTAGTGTCCTCCTAGCCTACTCTAAATTATTTAATAACTTAAAGAAAAACAATTCTATTAGTGAATTATGAAAGCACATTTTTAGATTTGTGATCAAATGATAGTTGGAAATTTTCTATTAAAAAAAACAATTTTCTTTTACTTAATAGTAAATTATGAAAGCACATTTTTAGATTTGTGACTAGCTAACAAGTTGAAAATTTTATATTACACTAAGTGTGTATCTCAACATAATGGGTATTTGAATTAAATTAAATGAGATTTAGCTTGGAAAATATGTAAGACTTGACTTGTTATAAGTCTTGACAAAATTCTACACATTATTGAATGCTAAATGATTTAATTGGTTAAAGAAAAAATAGTTTTTTTTTACTTAATAGTGAATTATGAAGGTACATTTTTGGATTTGTGACTAGATGATAAGTTGAAAATTTTATATTACACAAGTGTGTATCTCAACATAATTTCTTTTACTTAACAATGAATTTTGAAGGCACATTTTTGGATTTGTGACTAGATGATAAGTTGAAAATTTTCTATTACACTAAGTGTATCTTAACATAATAGGTATTTGAATAAATTAAAAGAGATTTAACTTATAAAGTATGCCATATTTATAGGTATTTGAATTAAATTAAAAGAGATTTAGCTTGTAAAGTATGCCAGACTTGTTATAATTCTTGACAAAATTCTACACATCATCATGGTGCCAATTCTTACCCCCATCTCCATAAGAGATGGGGTGTGTATATGTTCTTTAATTTTTTAATTTTATTACTGCTTATATCATGGGTTCTCATGATGAACTTTGTAAATTTAGACAAATTGATTTCCTAACAAATCACACAAAAATCACATTTAAAAATTTTCTTTTGTGGGACCTAGTCATGTACTCCTTATCCCAATTTCAGGGTTTTTTGGCCTTCTCATGGACAAATTGGGTCCATTCTTTAAGGTTTTATTGATAAGGTGTGGTCAGTTCATGTAAGGCAGATGATCTCCTTTCAATCCTACTTCTACTTCACTTATTAAGATCAGGAAACCAATTGAAAGAAAGGTTGTCACTTGCATCACTGTTGAAGGCATGATAGAGTCATGTTATGCTATAGCCTGGTTTTGCAAATCAATTGGGAGTAATGGGGATTCGACTGTTTCACCTTCCTCATCACCTTAGCAACATCTATACTATGTTTGTTAGTTGATATCAACTACAATGATGAAGTATAGTGCTAGAACGTGTCCTACTCGCTTTCTCTTGTTCCACACTGTGTGGGAGAGGAATGCAAGGTTTATGGAATATGAGATGGATTTTCAAGAATTACTAGGGTTAGGGATGACCCTTAAAGGATCCAAGGCAACTTATTTACCATCCTTTTTCAAATCCAATGCTCAAGAAGGGTGCTCTTTTAGCAGAGGATCTTGTAAGGGAGATTCTTTTTCGATAATATGTTTTTTCTCCTTTGCATCCTTCCACCAAGTGGGCTTCTTATGTTTCTTTTAGCATGAGATTTTTTTAAATCAACTAGTAAGGGGAATTAGGTGGCTACATGTCATGTTTTAAAACAATATCTACAGAAAAATGTTGTTTACTCATAGTTGAGGAGCTGATTTTAGACGTATTCTTTTGAAACTAATTGAATCTCCTTCGAGAGACCTTTGGAGAAATCCATATCCAAATATATACAAGAATAACTGGTGATATGCCTTTTTTTTTTTTTATCTACTACATAAATGAAGCCTACTAATGTCATTTCCTATTCCCTATATGGATATTTTGATAAATATGTTGCATGAAAATCAAAATTAACAAAATCTAAAATATAAAAATAACAATGGTGCACATAGTACACAAAGATTTACCTAGAAATCCTTAATCAAGAGAACCAAACTAAATGAGATTTGCACCTCTCTCTATCTCATTGTATTAACTTCACCATTAACAATACAATATTTAGGTATTCCACAACATCCAAAACCCTAATTCCTTAACCAATATTATATTATAGCCCTAATTCCTTAACTAGAATTAGTTTATCGATGGGATACAACTATTGGCCAAAATAATACATAATAGGAGAAAAACATTTCTTTTGGGATATTTTCCCTTGAACACTCGAATGCCTCCCTAATTGGGGGGTAGGTCCCCTTTGAACCCCCTTCATTTAGGGGCCAGTCCTTGAATCCCCAATGGGATGTGATTAAGTCTACCTACAAAGGATACAATAGATATCCAACCTTCTCCCACTTGTTGAATACTTTGGAAAAAATGGGGGCAGGGGAAATGCATTCATATAGTCAATTGCTATGTGAAACAATGCCCATTGATTCTCTACACCAAGAGAAATTTTTAGTACCAACTAAATTTGTCAATGAATATACAATATTCTTCAAGGTATCAACCTTATCCAACAACACTTTTTTCTGTTCAATTATGTCTCTAACAAAATGGTACCGCACATCAATATGTTTTTGTATTGGAATGATAAGTAGAGTTATTTCCTAGAAAAATTTCACTTGAATTGTCATAACCTATACTCATTGATTTCTAAACAAAACCAATACCTAAACCCAATATTTACAACCATACAACTTCCTTACTTCCATAAGTGGCTATCATTTACTCAACTTTTGTAGTCAACATCACAACTACAACTAACCTCTTTCTCATCCAAGTAATTACTCCACCAAATATGCTAAAGACATAACCACTTGTATATCTTTCATGGTCAAGATCTCCAGCCCAGTCTGCATCAACAAAGCCTTGTATATCTATCTCTTGGTAAGGTCTAGGTCTTCCTTGTTAGCATATTTCATAATTGACGTGACACACAAATATCTAAAGACCCTCTTTACAACTGTCTAATGTTCCTTCCATCATTTTTGACATATACTTACTCAACAATCCCCACAAACTCCCACATCCTGGGTAATTTCTTGTCTAGTAGAGACCATAATGTACGTCATACTTCCAATGTCACTTGCATAGGGAAGATGAGAAATTTCCTATACCTCTTCTTGTGTCTTTGAACACTAATCTACAAATAAATTTACACCGTAAATAATAGAGACTTTTATTAGTTTATATTATTGCATATTAAACCTCTACAATATTGTCTCAACATATTTCTATGGATTCAACTAGAGTTTCGTGTTTTTCACATCTCTTTTATTTCCATAACCAAAATAATTTTTTCAGCACCAAAATATTTCATATCAAATTTAGAAGACAATAGAGCTTTGACATCCTTGATGATTTCCTTTTTGTTTCTAATCAACAACATATTATCAACATACAAAACCACATGAATAAAATGATCACCAACTTGCTTGGAATACACACAATGATCAACTTTGCTTCTTGAGAATTGTAACACACCTCGCCACCCACAGGCCGGGGCACGTTACCTTCAAGCCCACCCTTGGACTTCTTTCTCTTACCGATACCTTTTTCAATTAATAAGGACGCATAAAAGAAAATATCTAACGACATGCACATCAATAACCATCAAGCATGCATATTATAAAGATTCAATTAAAGGATAAATAAATACTCATCGGAATTCATTCATATGCAGATAAATAATACCATAACAGAGAGCACTTATCTTTATAAAAGAAGACACCAACTGGATGCATACCAAGGACGTTCCACCCAACCGTAGACACTACTTCTCAAAATCTCAACAACAGTGTCACCCCTGAGCCAGGGCTATGAGTCCACAAGGACGGTTCCAGAGTGTTACTTGGCTTCCAAACCAGTCAACACTCAAGATCTCATAGGCTTTCCAAAAACTCACATCAATCTAAGTACCTAACTCTCTTCTACCCATCTTGCACCACCCAAGAGAATGGATGTCCACCCTTCTCTGTCACACATTCCCTTAGGTAGTCCTTCTCCTTCCAGGGATCCAACGCAACTAGTCCAGAATCTCAATGCTGGAACTATCAGGACTCACAACTGTGAACAAAGATGGACACACGCCAATGCATCTCAGACATGCAGGTCTCAAGTCAGGGATGGATTACACTAGCGACCTCTATAACCAATGATACCATGGCTGCTCTTCAACATTTCATTTTCCTTTCCCAAGCCAAGACACAGATGAGGAAGATGAACGGGTGACATAAATGAATGGAGTGAGATATCCACCCAAGGTGCTAAAACAATGAACAACCAGTGAATGAATGCATGAGGGAAAGAATGGAATAAAAGGAGAAGTGAAGGAGCGAACGAGCCAACAACCAACCCCCCTAACAGACTAGGGGCGGGTTTAAGTTTTTCGTGGGGAATCAAGAACCTCCTGGCCTCCCTCAAGAAGCTCACGTAACTGATCCACTCCCTTAGACAAAAGGGTAATTAAAATAGGAAATAAAATTTATCCCCTCAAGGCCCCTCTCTTGTGGAATCACAGCGCCCTATAACTTTAGTCCTTGTCCGTCTAGTAGCCAATGATGTATTTATTATTAATAATGATCAAAACATTATATTTATTGGGCACACTCACCTTTTAATAATTTCTTGGGAACTCTGGCCTCTCAGCATTGTAGCAATACATTATTTAAAATGGGGGTTCAAAACCCAGGGTGTTACATCCCCTCCCCCTTATTTTGGCATTGTCCTTAGTGCATATACAAACTAGAGATAAAAATCTCAAAATTTATTAAAAAATATGTAGGTACTCTGCCCACATGGCATATTCATTCTCCCAGGTAGCATCTTCAGGACCATAGCATGTTCACTGGACTTCTACCAGCTCTATAACTCGATTCCGGAGCATTTTGACCTTTCTGTCCAATACCCGCACTGGATGAACTAGAAAGTCTCCCTCTGTCTCTACCTGAATTAGATACCAATCAATAACAAGGTTAGGATCATGTACATATTTATTTAGTAAAGAGACATGAAATACATTATGCAAATTCATGGAAGCAGGCAATGCAAGCATGTATGCAACTGGCCCTATTCTCTCCAATATTTCAAATGGACCACAAAATCTGGCTGCTAACTTTGTACAACTACCCCATTTCAAGGATATTTTATTGGGATTCACTTTCAAAAGTACATGCTCCCCTACTTTAAATTCTCTAGTTGTCTTTTTCTTATCTACATAAACTTTCTGTCTATCCCGAGCTGCCTTCAAATTCTGCTTGATCTTAACCATCTGGTCTTCCATATCCTTGAGAAACTCTCGCCCAAGTACCACTCTATCCGTTGGTTTGTCCCAAGTCACTGGAGTATTGCATTTCCTACCACACAAGGCTTCAAATGGGCTCATTCTCAATGAATCTTGATAGCCATTATTATATGAAAACTCAACAAAGTGTAAGTAATCTTCCCACTTAGACGGTTTATCCATCACATACATTCTCAACATATCTTCAAGTATTCGGTTGACCCTCTCTGTTTGTCCATCTGATTGGGGATGGTATGCTGTGATAAAGTTTATATTTGTACCAAATCCTTTAAACAATCCCCTCCAGAAATTGGAGGTAAACTTTGTATCTCTATCCAAGACAATTGTCCTAGGTATCCCATGCAACCTAGCAATCTCTCTCATGTAAATTTATGCAATATTAGCTGTTGTATGGATTGTTTTTACATGAAAAAAATGAGAAACTTTTGTTAATTTGTCAACCACCACCATGATTAAATCATGTTTCCTTGCTGTCCTGGGTAATTTAGTTATGAAATCATGGTCACCACCTCCCATTTCTTCTCTGGGATTGGTAATGGATGCAACAAACCCACTGGGTGCCTATGCTCAACCTTCACGTTTTGACATTCCATACATCGAGCGATGTAATCAACAACATCCCTTTTCATTCCTGGCCAAAATAATTGGCTTCTTAGTGTTGTAATTGTTTTCTGGTAACCGGGATGTCCAACATAAGGAACATCATGCATTTCCTTCAATACCAAATTCCTCAGTTCTCTGGAACTAGGAACATAGATTCTATTCTTATGCATGAGTAATCCATCTTCCTTTATCTCATACCCCTTTATTTTCTGTTGTACATCTCCTTGTTGTAAGCTTTCCTTTACCTTTAGGTAATGCTGATCTATAACAAGATCATCTAAAATTATACTCTTCAAGTCTGATTGATGCATACTGATAGCAGTATCATGCATGAGATGCACTCTTCTACTAAGTGCATCAACAACTTTATTCTCTTTTCCTTTGATGTGCTTTATATCGAGGTCATATTCACTTAAAAAATTCCAGCCATCTTGTTTTCCTGGAATTCAAGGTTGGCTGTTCAAAAAGATACTTCAGGCCAATGTGATCTGTCCTTAATTCAAATATCTTACCCATGAGGTAATTCCTCTACATCTTCAAGGCGTGGACAATGGCAACAAGCTCCAAGTCATATGTGGCATATTTCCTCTCATGTTCCTTGAGCTTTCTGGACTCATAACCAATGACATGTCCATTTTTCATGCAGACTCCCCCAAGTCCTTCCTTACATGCATCTGTACATACCACAAAACTTTAATTTGGGTCAACAATATTTAACACAGGTGCACTAGTAAGTAATTCCTTCAACATATTAAAATTCTCTTCACACTTAGGTGTCCATTCAAATTTAGTTCCCTTCTTTTGCAAAGAAGTGATGGGATGAGAAATATTAGAGAACCCTACTATGAACCTTCTGTAGTAACCAACTAATCCCATAAAAGATCTTACTTTTGACACATTTCTGGGTGTTGGCCATCCTCTAATGGCTTGAATCTTCTCCAGATCTACTGCTATGCCCTGCTATGAAATAATGTGTCCCAAGTAATGGATCTTCTTTTTATAAAAATATTACTCATCTTGGCATACAACTGATGTTCTCTCAGCACTTGCATTACTAGTCTTAAGTGATGTTCATGCTCCTCCTCAGACTCAGAATAGATAAGTATATCATCCAAGAATACTATGACAAACTTATCCAGATAATTTATGAATATGCCATTCATTAAGAACATAAATACAACTGGTGCATTGCTCAGTCCAAATGGCACCACTACAAATTCATAATGCCCATACCTGGTCCTGAAGGTTGTCTTATGAATGTTTTCTTCCTTGATTCTTACCTGGTGGTATCTTGACCTAAGGTCAATCTTTGAAAATATATTTTCTCCTCTTAGCTGATCAAAGAGGTCAACAATTCTGGGTAGAGGATACTTTTTCTTTATAGTATACTTTTTCATTTGTTGAAAGTCAATACACAACCTCAAGGTTCCATCCTTCTTTTTGACAAAAAGTAATGGTGCTCCGTAAGGTGAAACACTTTGACGTATGTACCCTTTCTTCAACAATTCCTCCAACTACATTTGTAATTCTTTTAACTCTGGTGTGCTCATTCTGTAAGGTGTTTTTGACACTGGGGTAGCTCCAGGCACTAGATCAATTGAGAAATATATCTCCCTTCTTGGTGGAAACCTTGGTATTTCTTGGAATACATCCTTGAATTCTTGTAGCATCGAGAAATCTTCAAGGCTTGGCCCTTTGTCTTTTCTGGCTCCTCCACATGGGATGCATACAATTGACATCCTTTCCTAAAACATCTCTTCAGCTGTAAGGCTGAAATCTCCCTTATAGAGATGGGTCTTGGAAGTCCTTTAACAGTGTTCTGTTTTCCATCTTCATCAAGATAGGTAAATGTCTTGCTATGACAAACTAGGACAACATGATGCTTGTCCAGCCAATCCATTCCAATTAGAATATCATAAGACCCCAAATGGTATGATATTTAGATCAACATTTGTATTCACACCATTAAGACTTATGAAACATCCTCTGACCATATCATGGATTCTCCTTTTGGTTCCAGTGGCTAGCTGAACCAAACCTGATTTTCCAAGCTTACTTTTCTCCAAATGTAATCTATCCACTATTTTAGGATCAATGTAACAATGACTTGCTCCTGAATCAATTAAAGTAACAACAGGCTGATTTATGATCTTACCTTCCACCTCGATCATATTGGATTGGTACTCTGCCTATCAATCATCTAAATCTGTATAGATTCTTCCCATATATTTGATTGTTGTAGCCTCTTGGACATTGTGCACAGTCTTCACTCTGTCCTTTCTGTGTGGGAAATCCTTGTATATGTGATATTCTTTGCATCCCCAAAATTGGATTGGTGGTCTTCCCCTTTTTCCCAAGGAGTCTTCTTTCTTGGATTCACCCTTAGCATAGTTATCTTGATGATTTGCATTAGGCTCATTCCTATTGAAGGGAGGTTTGAATCCTTTCCTCCTCTGATCCGACTTCTCCTTCTTCTTATCCTTCCAATATTTATGCAGGGATTCTCTGCCCTGGCCTTGCTCATACAACTATTTAGCCTTCCTGATGGCCTCAGTCAAGGTCTTGGGCTCATCATAACTAATATTTTCTTTATAAAAGGCTGGCAGTCTACTCAAAAACCTCTATATCTTTGCCTTTTCATCGTTTATAAACCCAACATATTTTAACAATCCCAAGAACTTCTTCTCATATTCTGCCATAGTCATGCTTCCCAGCCTGAGTTCAAAGAACTCCTGCATTTTCTTGTCATAGAAATTATTTGAGAGGTACCCCTTCTGGAAGTACTTCTTGAACTTCTTCTAAGTGATCCTATTCTCATTAATATGTTCAAATTGCTTCAATTGATCCCACCACATTGCAACTTTCCCATGTAAATGGTAGGTGGAAATCTCGGCTTCTAGGTTTGATGAATAGTTATGCAATTGAAAATACCTCATGAGTCCAAGAAACCATGCTTCGACATCATCTTCCCTTTCTTTTTCACCATCAAAGGAGGGTGTCTTAAGCTTCCTCATCTCTCCTTGCAAACTGTCCACTTCCTGTCTCCTTCTCTGGTGCCTGACAGGAGACACCTCTGGACTGCTTATGGAATCTTCCAATGCATAAAAATTTCTTTCTGAGTAAGGAGGTGAGTGGTGTCTACGAGTTCTACTAGCACTTCTCGAATAACTGACTCTTCCACGATCCTCTCTTCTTCCACGAAACCTGCCTTCTTCCTCTTGTTTTGAGTTTGACCCCTTCTTCGTTTGCATATGCAACTAATTTAATCTCTGCAATACTCGAGAATTTATATGAATTTTCTCTCTCATCAGTCTCTCATTGTCTACTTTGTAGCTCTGCACTTCTATTTTTAGGATTCTTACAGTTTCTATTAATGTTTCCTGCTCTCCTCTTTCCTTGCATCCATTGGACTCTGGTTCTGCATTACCAACTCTGGTATTCTGGACTTCGACCTCCTTACCATGGTTGGAGGCTCCCTTGCCTTCTTCCATTTCTTCAATACGCATTCTGAGCTGATGTGTTTAAACCCCTTAATTCTGCAAAATGTGCAAGCGACCATTTTGTTAGAATTAATCATATGATAAACAAAATTTTCCAAACCATGTACAAGTCCCTTTTCTTCTCAGTTCATGAAGAACATATATGTATCAATTTGCATCGTATAACACTTCCATGTTATCCCTTAGCTGATACATAATTTAATTCTGCACAGACACTCCCTTCAAACCACTTCCCCAAGTGACCATGACTTGAAACTGCGAAGAAATCCTTCCTAGCACTTCACAACTTCGAAACCTTCAGCCAGGACCAAATCAACGGTCCTCGTCCTCATTCATGATCAACGATTGAGATCCACTTCGGGACTCCGCACTTCGGGATTTCGACACTTTCGACCTCCGCTTCTCCCCGGAGTACTCCTACCCGAAGTTCTAGATCAGGCGTCGCATGTCCACCTCAAATCAATGGTTCTAGTCCACTTCGGGAATTTGGCCTTCGGAAGTCTCAACTTCCCCAGCTTGATTCCTCCTGGAACGCTTGCACCCGGAGTTCACGATCCGTCGACACATGTATTCCCGTAGATCGACGACTATGAATCACTTCGGCTCTTCAGGCTTCGGGAGTTTCAAACTCTTCGCCTTCACTTTATCCTGGAGTGCTTTCACCCGAATTCGACGATCTGTCAACGTGTGTCTCTCATAGATCAATGGTTGTGAATCACTTCTTCTCTTTGGGCTTTGGGAGTTTCAAACTCTCCACCTTCACTTTCTCCCGGAGTGCCGATCCTCTGAACTACTGTGAGATCTACTACTGCGTGTCTTATGGGATCAACGGTTGATATGTACTCAAACCTTCGAGCCTTCGAGAGTTCTCGACCCATCGCAAACTGTCACATATTTTTCCTTTGGAGTGCACAGTCTCCAGACTGCACGAACTGTCGCCACGTGGGAAAATACTAGAAGCAGACACGTGGCCTAATCAAGCGGGTGACATGTGTCACATTCTAACTGACATTTCAATCCTCCATAGGTTCAAAAATCACTGACATGTGGCACACATCCCATGTGTCGATGTCATCCTAGGTGACGTGCACGAGCCATGTCACTTCGCAATTTCGGGCTTCAGAATATTTTACGCTTGCATTCCGGGGTCCACATCACCTCCAGGTGACATCATCATGCCCCACCACTTCGACTCTTCAGGCTTCGAGAGTTTCCACACTAGCACACTTCCAATTCTCCTGAACTCCGAATTCCCAAACTGGCCAATCTGCCGATACGTGTCTCATTCTTGAAGATCAACGACCATGAGTGATTGCGGAGACTCAAATCGATCACTCTTTAATTTCCTTCTCGATCTCCGCAATGCAAATATGCTCGTCAATAGTGGGATTGATATCCACCATTGATCTGTTGATCTAACAAGATCAACGATCCTGAGTGATTGTGGGCTCACAGCTTGCAAAAACTTTAATTTCCTTCCCGATCCCCGCAATGCCTTCCCACCGTCGATTTCTCTCCAATGAGATCTAACGGTTGTCACATAAAAAATTTCTTCGCCTTCATCGGAAGACCCTTGTTCACATGCCCTCCGATCCAACGATCCCGTATCTCTCTTGATCCCACATTGGCGATCGCTCTCGAATTCGAAAGGGACAGTCACGATCCTTCGAACCCTTACAAAGGATCTTTGATATTCTAGCTCCTGCATAGATTCTGCAACGCCATTCCTCCTGAGATTTTCAACTTCACGGTCATAATTTGATCTCAACCACGAGACTCTAACCAACAGACCCATCCCATACTGGCCAGGTGTTTCAACCAGAAGCTCTGATACCATTCTATAACACACCTCGCCACCCACAAGATGGGGTAGGCTACCTTCAAACCCACCCTTGGACTTCTTTCTCTTACCGATACCTTTTTCAACTAATAAGGATGCATAAAAGAAAATATCTAATGACATGCACATCAATAACCATCAAGCATGCATATTCTAAAAATTCAATTAAATGATAAATAAATACTCAACAGAATTCATTCATATGTAGATAAATAATATCATAACAGAGAGCACTTATATTTATAAAAGAAGACACCAATTGGATACAGACCAAGGATGTTCCACCCAACCGTAGACACTACTGCTCCAAATATGAACAACAATGTCACCCCTGAGCTAGGGATATGAATCCACAAGGACGGTTCCGGAGTGTTACTTGGATTCCCTAACCAATTAGCACTCAAGCTCTCACAGGATTTCCTAGCACTCACAAAAATCAAAGTACCTAGCTCTCTTCTACCCAGCTTGCACCACCCAAGAGAATGGACCTCCACCCTTCTCCGCCATGCAGTCCCTTAGGTAGTCCTTCTCCTTCCAAGGCTCCAATGCAACTGGTCCAGAATCCCAATGCTGAAACTCTCAGGACTCACAACTGTGAAAAAAGTTGGACACGAGCCAATGCATCTCAGACATGCAGGCCTCAAGTCAGGGCTGGATTACACCAGCGACCTATACATCCAATGATACCATGGATTCTCTTCAATAGTTTTTTTTCCTTTCCCAAGCCAAGACATGGATGATGAAGATGAATGAGTGAAAGAAATGAATGGAGTGATATCTCCACCCAAGGTGTGAAAACAATGAACAATCATTGAATGAATGTGTGAGGGAAATAATGGAATGAAAGGAGAAGTGAAGGAGTGAATGAGCCAACAACCAACCCCCCCAATAGACGAGGGGAAGGTTTAAGTATTTCGTGGGGAATCAAGAACCTCCTGTCCTCCCCAAAGAAGATCACGTAACTGATCCACTCCCTTAGACAAAAGGGTATAAAATAGGAAATAACATTTATCCCCTCAAGCCCCCTCTCTTGTGGAATCATAGCCAATATAACTCTAGTCCTTGTCTATCTAGTAGCCAACGATGCATTTATTATTAATAATGATCAAAACATTACATTTCTTGGGCACACTGGCCTTTTAGTAATTTCTTGGGCACTCTGGCCTCTCAACATTGTAACAATACATTATTTAAAATGGGGGTTCAAAACCCGGGGTGTTACAAGAATCCAAGTCCCAATATATAAGTATCAAAATTTTGATATCACATTCTTGGAGTTTATTTTAATCCATACATGGACTTCTTTATCTTGCAAACCAAAACCATACATGGAATTTCTAGAGAACTCTAGACCATTATCTATCCTCAACACCTTTATTTTCTTCTTTGTCTAGTTCTCTAAAAGTATAGCCTTAAACTCTTTAAATTTACTTAAAACCTTAGATTTCTTCTGAAGGAAATAGATCCATGTGTTCCTCAAGAAATCATCTATGAATGAAACATAGTACACAAATTTAACTAGTTATGGAATAGGAATAGGTCCATAGTTCAAACACATAATTGTGTATAAACTGGAAGGTTCCTTTTTCTCTTGTAGAACCAGATGAGAATTTCACCTGATTCTTTTTAGCATATATAAAATGTTCACAAAAATCAAAATTTAATGAGTAATTAGACATACCTTCAACCCTACCTTTACCATGTAATGCTCTAAGGCCATTCTCTCCAATATGTCCCAATATTTGATGTTATAGCATTGTTTTCCCTCTAGGGATAGTAGGGATCATATCTTCTTCATTTCTATCCTTAGGAAAAACAAATAATTTACACTCATCATTAATAATTCTTCCTAATAGCTTGGATAGAGTTCCAATTCAAAATCCTCTCATCAACACCATTTCTCCTTGAACCATCTTGTAGCTTTCATTTTAAAATATAATATACACACTTGCATCACTCATATTACTTACAAATATTAGGTTTTTATCTAGATATGGAATCTGCAGAACCCTAGGGGGAGTTCTAATCCTTCCTTGTTTGAGTAGAGGCTTAACCATTCTGTATACTATGATTTTGGATATCAATATTTCTCCTAGTAAAACATCACCACCATTTTACTTTTCATATTCACAAAGGCACTCCTTGTGAAGAGTAATATGAAATGAAGAACCTGAGTCGATCAACCATACATCATGATATGAATGTGTACTTGTAGATGTCAAGTAAACATCACCTCCTTCTTATGTGGAGGTTTTTGTTTCCGTGGAAGGAGCATCATCC
>WSFP011344149.1:0-36606 GCA_009831015.1 Picea engelmannii | reverse complement strand
TTTCACAGTGCCCACCACATTTCATAGAACCACCATTGGCAATCATGATTTGGAAATTGTTGACAACATGGATGTAGCAATGGGTTTCTTGGGCAATGCGGCGATGAATAAAATTGTGGGTGCTGCCACTATCAACTAGAATGGTGACCTTTCGGTGCTTGATGTAACCGATTAACTTGAGGGTTTGGGGGGCAGAGAAGCCGGTGAGAGAATTGAGGGAAATGATCGGTTCCACTTCGGGAGGGTCAGAGGGAGGGTTTATGTCAATGATTTCTGGTGACTTGGGCACAAGGGGAGTGTCAACATCCTCTTCTGGAATATCCTCAGAGATGGCCATAAAAAGCTTTTGTTCCTTACATTTGTGGTTGGGGAAATATTTGTCATCACAATTATAACAGAGGCCTTTGAGTTAGCATTCAACCATTTCATCCCTGGTCAATTTTTGGATCTTTAATGGGGTGGAGGGAGTAGTGGGGTTTACTGGTTTAGGGTGAGGGATAAAGGAAGGCTTACGGCTTTGAGAGGAAACAATTTGTTGTGCTTCTTTAGATTTTTTAGTAGCCTCCACCCAAGTCGTAGGTCGAGCCATGAGGACATGGGCCCGAATCTCCTCCTTGAGGCCACTGATAAAACACTATCGAAAGAAAGCATTAGTCATGCCCTCTGTTCGAAAATCCAGGTGCTCAAATGCAGCTATGAAGTCTTCTATTGTTCCTGATTGCTTCAATTTTTTCAAATGGCCCAAATGGTTGGTGTCAGTGTCAAAGCGTTCATAAAGCTCAGTCACAAATTGGGTCCAAGCAATATGCCCTTGATGGGAAGTTTTTCTCCATTGCCACCATTGCCAACGTTCTTGATCTAGATGGAGAACACCATACCAGAGTTTGGCCAAGTCATCTGTAATGTTGTAGAGAGAGAAATAATGTTCCATTTGGGTGACCCAACCAGTGGGGTCCAAGCCATCAAATCTGATTACATCCACCCACGGAAGGCGTATGTCCCATTGAAAGTGATGGGGCTGAAAGGAATGGGAAGAAGTTTCACCTTCAGTCTTTGTATGTGAATCAGGAAAAGAGTCATCGGTAGGGATCTTGAGTTTGGTGCAGAGTGATGCAAAGACAGATTCAAGTTGGGTGGTCAGTTCGTGTTTGACTTCCGCCATTGCAGACTACACAGATGCATTTACGGATGCATTTATGGTGGTATTGATGGATGTATCACAGGAGGAAATAGTAGCACTGAGTTATCGTACTTCTTGTTGGGTCTCGAGGAAACTAGATTACAAGGTGTTGAAGTGAGACTCCAGTTCTTGGCTACAGGTATGGGCCATGAGGATGGGTGAACTCAAAAGGGAGCAGCCGAGGTTAGAAATTTTTGCAGAAAAATGATATGGATGAATGTGATAAGCGAGAAGAGATGAATCTAATGGAATAGGTCTCAAATAATGGTGAAAAAATTTCCAGACTTTATTTATTTTATTTTATTTTTTACAGCTGCAGGGTTATACTTCAGTCTGAAGAATGTTGCAGTGCTTAAATCCCCAAATTCTTAACTAGAAAGAAATGTGTATTTACTGGGCAACCCGAACACACATGCGCGAGAATAGATCTCGCCTGTTTAATTTGTTTATGTTTATGTTTATGTTCCCCAAGGGTTAGGTATTCAAGGGTTCTACAGACAAGGGTTTTCCCTGTGCTATATCTCTCTGATATACGTGTGGGGTCCAACAGTAGTATTCAGCCCAATATCTCAGGGCACTAACTAAGGAGGATAGACCGTACCCTTAGCCGTACTACTCGACTACCCAGGTACTAGAGAGTATCTTCTCGAGTGTTGTTCTCGATGACACTATAGCAGTCCGGCGGTTGATAGGTTTATCTAAATAGGGCTTCAGAAAATCTAGGTCGATTCGTACACAGGTGTTGTCTGATGCACTACCACTCGAAGGGGTACCAACAGGGGTTATAAGGGTGGCCAACAGATGTGCACTTAAGAACCACTTGTATTTCCTGCGTGTATGAATCCCTCAACCGTGGGTTTATGCGCGTAACGATAGATCTTTGTGGCTTAAAGATGCCAGAATACATCTCTACCCTGAAAAAAAAATACCCACAATTTCTGCCAAGGAAAGTGCTTTGATACCACTTGCAAGATACCAGATCTAATAAATACGCAGAACAAAAAAAAATGCTAGGAAGGGAAGAATAACAATAATATAACTAGCATAATCATCCACAATAACACATAAATAATATGAGAACAACAACTGAAATAGCACTTTGATTTAGACAACAATATTCACAGGCCTCTTCGAGGGGGCAACCTCCAATCAAGCAGTGCTCTGTTACAATAATCTCCAAGCTAGGGTTTTCATACCCTCAACCCTTATTTATACTAAATATGTCTATTAAGAGAAGCATCTAAAGGAAGATCCTTCTAGAAGTGGAAGCTTCTATTAGGTCTTCTTACATCCGCCTTATTCTATTTTATTGAAAGGCCTTATTAATATTGACCTTTATTACATCCGAATACATTGATCTACCTATGTGCAGGTTAGGACCTTAACAACGCCTCTTCACCTAGAGAATACCCATACTTCGTTCTAGGCTACGACCGAGTCACACTCCTACTCTAGTGCAACTTTCTTGTATACTTAGATGATTTGTTAACAATTTTAACTCTTAGTAATTTAAGCATACAACTATGAACATGAAAAAACAATAAAACACTTGAAAAACAAACAAGAGACACACAGATATGGTGCAATCGACACAAGACATGCCTAACACCCGACTAAGTCTTATTATTGTGAAACAATTACAATATGAGCACTATCGGCTTGGTTTACAACTTGCGGAGAGTTGCACAACTCATCCCACCTCACCAAGACACTCATACATAGATTTGTCACACCAAGATTCATCTGTTTAAAAAAATTCCACAGCTCCTGCAAAGCACCCTAAATGTGCTTCCACCACATACTCATCGTCTCTTCTTTGTCACAAGACTTCAAAGAAACCTGTGGTTCTGTCTCATAGCATGGATCACCTAGATGTGCGACAAGTCTTCCTTAAACTTAGTCCAAATAAGGTCGCCCCAACTCTGTCCATAGAATCACCTCAAGACATCATCAACCCTCCCATGTGGAGCCAATTGGCTCCTTAAGGGAGCTCGCCCATATTTATCCAAGTCTATCGCAAAACCTTGACTCTGATCTTGCTCTCCTCTTTATGCCTTCTTGGTTGTGCACCCTTGTTATTTTATATGGACTCCAAACATCATCTTCTCAAGTTGTCTCATCCTTTGGGTGTGTTAGGCACCTTCACAAACCATCACACCCAAATGAACTGGCGCACCCCTTCATGGACTCGGTGCATCCAAACAAACCCATGCACTCATCAACCTTTGCATCCCTTGGGACTAGTGTGCCCCAAACTTGGGTGCACTCCTTATGTTGACGCACCCCAACCTCTTTTGTATGCCCTTTCCCCTAGTCGCTTATTCCCAATGCTTGGGAAATCCCCTTGGCATACTTGTGCCCCTAAGGTGCCCACTTTCCCAACTAGTGTGACTCTTAGGTGTCGAAGAAACCCTAAATTCCATCTCCTTGAGGACTTGGGAAAGGGTGTTCGTGCCCTCCTAGCTAAATACCTTACATCTTCCCCCACCTCAAATCGTTGTTGTCCCCAAAAAAATCCAAAAAATATGTGATGCCCAAGTCTCTGCCCGAACTCATTCCCCCTTCACAACTAATTCTACTGGAAACCCCAAGTTTCATGCCAACTGGAAACTCCAAATTCTGCCAAAGTGGAAACCCCAAGTTTCCAACTCGTACTGCAATCATCTATAGCCCATGCAACCATATACACTACCCTCTTCCCAAAGTTGTGTGCGACCAATCTAATCGTTGTTAGAATTTTGGTATGCTCATTTAACCATAGACAATGTCACTTCATTTTCACCCAACCATAGGCAGTCACATATGCCACCCCTGAGCACACTAACCTTTACTTAGAATAATTCTGACAAGCCTACTCCAGAACCAACAAATAAACCCTAGCCACAAAACTATTGCATCAAGAACACAATAACCATACAAAGATATCGTACCTTACACCAAGAGAAGTATACAAGAGAAATACCAGAAAGACTGAGAATACTCCATGACAACTATTGCACTACTCTCTCTCACTCAAGAAGAAGGGTGCAAGTCTAAGGAGCAGTTGAAACAACAACTATTGCGCAAGTCTAAGGATTTGTAGTTTCATCGAAACCCACTAAGAAGATCACCTAAGTAGGGCACATATTTTCCCCATATCAGATCTACAAATTTCTGAAGTTGCAATGCCAGTTCCTTCGTGCCAGTTCTAGTGTCTATTGCAGTCCTAGTTGCAGTGCCAACACCAGTTGCAGTGAAATTTTATGTGAAGTATTGGGACTAATTTTTTTGTTGTCCTAGTGTGCCTTACTCTAGTACATATCCAACTAACTTTATATTGCAAGTTGGAGCACTTTCAAGTTTTAGGGTTCGTCGTTTCTTGCCACTGCTGCAGGATGGTGTCATTGTCTATCGTTGTTTTCCAGAGGTATGTACTTGTATATGTTTAAACTGTACCACTATCTTGAGGGTGTTTTTAGGAGAATGAATCATTTTTCCAAGCAACAATTGAGATCCAGAGGGATCTTAGATCCAACACATTCAAAGGAACAACAAACTCTAGGTATGCATATTAGGTTTGATATTCCTATATTGTTGCAGTTTAAGTAAGTGTCTTAACTAGAATAACAATCTTTAGAATTCTATTATTTCTATTGTTGTTGCTAGTTTAATAACACTTGATTATTGTTGGTACGACTACCATTAATTAAATTATCATATTAATGATGCACTTGTTTACAAGATAAATTGATCTCCTTTAGGAGATGTTCTTGATTAACCTTGTTTTAGGCAGGTTATCTTGCAAATTCCATGGAAGTTACCATGGAAATAATATTGTTCTTGTTTCTTGTTCCAGGTAGGTCACATGTAATATCTCTGATAGGGAGTTGTTTCAGGACAAATCGGTAAGTGCAGACACAAATTGATCTCACTAGCTTCACCCCGAAACTAGAACAAAACAAGACAATATTCTAAACTTTCCTTAGATTTCAGTTACCAAATAAGAAGAGGATCCAAAACATATCTTTTAAATGTTGTAGACGTGACCTCACCAATGTGATCCCAGCTCCATTGTAAGGCTTATGGAGAAGTATCTACAAAGAAATACAAGACAACAAAGACAAGAATAACGGAGTCTATTTGATATGAAACTATGTACGTGATCAAGGAATCATATAATATGGACAAATAGCATTCATATAGGAAAGAAAAAGTATATATGTATTAAATAATGTGGAATAAAGATACAACTAGATGCCTTGATGTTGTTAGGTTCCTTCCAACAATTCCTTGCTTCCCACACACTTCTACTCCACGGGTTCTGAGACTATAGATCTGACAACTACCTATGATCTCATCTTAACAAAGAAAAACTCAAAGAGAACATAGGCCCAAACACTCCATATGAATTAGCTATAGTTGAAGCTAATACAAACTCTTGGCTAGACTAATATCTCATTAGATGAATCTCTGTAACTAAGCTGAAGTTCCAAAAATTCTCTAACCATTCCAAAGCTCACTCATAAAAGTTAACTTTCCATGAGAACTCCCCTCCTTTTATAAGCTAAAAAGGAAAGGGTGAGGAGGTTAGGATGATCCCATGAGAACAAGGATGCGACTCAGATCCAAACTGATCAAAGGCCACCTCACCCTCAAAGCTTCTATTCTAGAAGCGTCGAGAAGCTTCTCTTTTTCTTCATACAAGCGATTGTCGCACCCTTAACACTAAGAAAACTATGACAATGGCATAGGCCACTGTGGCGCAACCTGCGTCGATCCTATAGCGTCGCACCCTTAACACTGAGCAAGGTTCAACGATCCTTCTTTACAAGGTTTTTTACAAAGGAAAATATAATTTCATCTCTCTGGGAAAGTTCATCTTCATTCTTCTTCAGGGATTAAGGAAATTGATCCTTCTAAAGACAAAGGATAGGTGTACATCATTAACGGTCATAGGGGTGATGAAAATAATGTGTAACAGGAGCTATAATGACGGTTGCAGGAGGCAACATGAAACATACTATCCATTCATAGAGTTGCGCACATCCATGTAATGAAGGAGAAGAGGAGGTCAACACATGTAGAGGGAGAAGATGACTCCAAAGACTATATAGCTTCAAAGGGAGCATGCAGACTCAGAGTGAGCCTAATCTTAGGGAGAGTCAGTTGCTAAGAGAATTTCATTCAAAAAGTATTCCTCTTTAGGTTCAAATTCAAATTCAAATGGTAGAGACATCCTCCATGACTAACAGACAAGAGGCTAGATCAAAAAAAAAACTTCAAAGACTTTGAGGAGATATGAGATCTCCTGGGAGGATTCCCTTGTTTCATTGAAGGAAGCCACTCAGAAGGACTAGGATGTGGATCTTTTACCTTGATTTTGAGACATGTACATTGGTTGAAATCAGAACATTTGTTGAGATGCCTACATGGTAGGAGTGGATATGGATTGAGATATGCCTCAAATGGAGATGTGAAGCTGTAGGGTTATATAGATTCTGACTAGGCAGGGAGTGCAGTGGATCGAAAGAGTACTTCTGGATATTGTTTCAGTTTGGGATCAGTGTGATGTCATGGTGGAGCATGAAGAAGACACTAGTGGCACTCAATACAACATAGGCAGAATATGTAGCATCCATTGTCACAATTCATAAAGAGTATGGATTCAGAAGTTTCTTGTGGGACTTCATCCGAGACATGATGCAGAAGGGACCAATGAAGCTTCAGTACACATCAACAGATGAACACATTGTAGAAATTCTCACCAACCTTTTATTTGTCTCTTTGCAGGATGAAGGAGCCAAATAAGAAGTTGGTCCTAGTGTGTTGCTGATGAGTTGAAAACAAATGCTACAAGAAGTCAAGAAAGAAGAGGTGCATTTTTCTTTGATTGGAAATCCCAAGGTAATCCTTACAAGTACAAATTTGGATTATTTTCCTGCAGAAGTTAAGACTATGTTAGATGAATTTGTTGATATTATAGTTGATTATTTTCCAAATGCATTACCCCCTATAAGGAGTATCAACCATCATATTGACTTAATTCCAAGAGCAAGTTTACCTAACAAAAAAACATATAAGATTACAACCCAGGAGAATGAAGAGATTAAGAAGTAGGTATAAGAGATTTTGGATAAAGGGTTGATAAAGGATAATTTGAGTACATGTGTTGTTCCAATAGTACTCATCCCAAAGAAAGATGGAGGATGACGTATGTGTATTGATTCAAGGGAAATCAATAAGATCACAATAAGGTACATATTTCCTTCACCTCATATTGATGACTTGTTAGAATGTTTGAGTGATGCTAAGTATTTTTCAAATATTGATTTGAAAAGCAGGTATCATTAAATAAGGATCATAGAAGGAGATGAATGGAAAACAACTTTCAAAACTAATAGTGGATTGTATGAATGGTTGGTGATTCCTTTTGGTCTCACAAATGCTCCAAGTACTTTCATGAGATTAATGAATGAGGTTTTGAAAGAATTTATTGGAAAATTTGTGATAGGATATTTGGATGATATCTTGATATACAGTCCAGAAAAGGAAGAGCATTTGAGACACCTAAAAATGGTTTTGAGTACGTTACATGAAAACAAGTTGTTGATCAATTTGAAAAAGTGTAGTTTTATGAAGAATGAGCTGATATATTTGGGATTTGTGATATCTAAAGATGGTTAAAAGATGGATCTAGAAAAGGTTCAAGCAATAATAAGTTGGCCTACTCTAAGAAGTGTGTTTGAGGTAAGAAGTTTCCATGGTTTAGAAAGTTTTTATAGAAATTTCATCAGAAGTTTTAGCCAATTATGTGATCCAGTTGTGGAAACAATCAAGGAAAGTAAACAACCATTTATATGGACAAAGGCAGTTGATAGAAATTTCAAATTGTTAAAGAAGAAGATTATTGAACATATTGTTTTAGCTTTTCTAGACTTTGGTAAGTTTTTCCAAGTTGAGAATGATGTTAATGGAATTGGAATAGGAGTTATCTTGAGTCAGGAGCATATACCAATTGCATATTTTAGTGAAAAGTTGAATGAGGCTAAACAAAAACATTCTTCTTATGACAAGGAGTTTTATGCAATTGTCCAAACACTAAAGAAAGGCAAACATTACCTCATTCCCAAGGAATTTGTTCTATATACTGACAATCATGAATTACAATTCATAAGCATCCAACCAAAACTAAATCAGAGGCATGCCAAGTGGGTTGAATTTATACAGAACTTTACATTTGTAATTAAGCATACCAGTGGTAAGGAAAATAAAGTTATTGATGCATTGAGTAGGATTAATTTAATTTTGCAAGAATTTCGAGTCCGCACTTTAGGATTTGATGGATTGAAGGAGATGTATAAAGAATATGTAGACTTCACTTCCATATCTCAGCTCTCTTCCAATTCATTTCAGATGAAAAAATTCAACATCCAGATTTGTGGTTTTTCATGTAGTTCTTCATTGTGGCTCAGCTCAGGAGTTTCAGCATGAAGACATGGAGATATACCAACTTATGCATTTGCTTTGTTGGGTTTGGACTTATGACTGAGGGGGGGAATGTTAGCCTCTTTCTCATATACAATCATTAAGTATTAATATACCACCTTTGTATATTAAGACTTAATGATTGTATATGAGAAAGAGGCTAACATTATGTAGCCTGTGAAAACCCAATTGACAGCAATAGAATCTAGTGGTTGAGTTACATAATATAAGAAGGATTATTGTTCAAGGACAATAAAATATGTATACCAAGATTTTCCATGAGGGAAAATCTGAACAAAGAGAAACATAGTAGAGGAATGTCAGGACATTTTGGACAGGACAAGACCTTTGGTCAGATTAATGATTTTTTATTTTTGGCCAGGTATACATACTGATGTGAAAATATTTATGGAGAAATGTTGAATTTTTCATCATGATAAAGGGAGAAGTCAGAATGCAGGTTTTTTTGGCAAGTTTATAGTTGGTAGTGAGCTTGTCATTGATGGAAAGAACAACGATGGCAAACAGGCTCAGAAGACATCGTAAGTCCAGATAGGAGGAACACACAGATGGAGGACAGATCTTGGGCATTAGATTCGAGCATGAGGTCCGACCATCGTTGGATCTAGGAGAACCTGCACATCCTTTAAAGTGCAAGGAGAAGAGGGCTTACAAAATCCTGAAAGCAAGATTCCCAAAATCGCAATTAGATCTAGACCATTGGATTGAGGAAATTTGATGACTGTTGATCCGCTTCGAGAACCTCAACAGCCGTCGAGCGGGAGATGTGACAAGGTGAGGAGAGAGAGAGGTGGAGGAGACACACATCAGCGACAGGTGAAAGTGGTAAGTGGATTTATGGATACCCATGCAAAACCGCCCATTCCGGACCCCCTCCCTTTATTAAAGGCAGAATGGCAAGGGGGGTCCGAAATCAAACCTCAACCATAGATCTAAGCGCTTCGGTCTTGATCGCTCAAACTTGCATGGTCCAATTCTAGACCCACCCCCCCGCCCTTCATTAAAGGTAGAATGGCAAGGGGGGTCTAGAATCGAACCTCAACCATAGATCTAGATGAGCAAATCATGGCTTCCCGGATCAGCTGGTTGCTTAGCCGTTGGATCATGGACGAATATGGGCTGTCAGATTCAAGAGGTAGATCATGACAGACCACGTCAGCAAGAACACGTGGCGTAATCTTGCAAGGAAAAGTGTCAAGTTGATTCGGCATCTCCGACCACTGGACACTTCAAATCTGAGTGACACATGGTAGCCACTCAGCTCATGACACATCATTTAGTGACGCAAGAATGAAGTCACTCAGGGAGTTTGACTTCAGAAGTTTTATCTTCATTACTCCCCCAAAATCCCAAAGGATGAAGTCCCGGGGAGGAGGATAGTCATTGGATCAATTGATTGGCGAGTGGTCATAACTCATGGTCACATTGTCAAGAGTTGGAGGGAGGAGCTAGAGCAACCAAGATCCATTTCAGGGTTCGCAATATGAGGAGTGTAGACTCATCATAGAGTCGACTGACAGATGGAAATGGGTAAATCCAAAGAATCATAGGAGAATATACAATGATGATGAATGCAATAAAGCATATGCAGTGGGATAGTACATGCGATACGCACAAGGTGCACAGAGACTATAAAAATGCAGAACATATAAGCGATGTGGGTTGCGTTTTTGAGAGCATGTTATGCAGGTAGAAGCATAGAGTCTAGAGGAGAAACAACGTAGTAGAAGAAAAGAACAGAGATGCATAACTCACAGATTAAAAGAAGGCTTAGGTGCAAGAAAAGAACAACATAGCAGAACAATGATAAGCCTGGTAAGCCAATGACAACTAATGAATCACTATAAGCCTAGTAAGCAAAGTTTTATATTTGAGGGTGCTTGGGAGGTACTATTGAGGAATTTTGTCCTTTGAGTGTCAAGTGGGTGCTTGAACACAGGGAGTGGTAGCCTCCATCTGGTAGCATCCAAAGAAACCAGGGTGGTAGGGTGGTGCTAGGGAGAACATTGGTTCTCTATTATTAAAGGTTGGTTCCTGTGTGACTGGAAGTTGGTGCTTCCATCCAATTGGTGTTGGAGCAATGAGGGAGTTGGTACTTCTTTCTAGTGGGTGCTAGAGAAACCAGAGAGTTGGTGCTCTCAGCAAGTAGCAGCTTGCAAAGCAGAGGTGGTAGCCTCATTATGAGTTGGTGCTCATAAGAATGATAATATACAGAAAGTAATTATCATATCAAAAAATAATTATCATATAAAGATGATCCAGGTGGATAATGGTGGCCACCCACCTAGTCCACTTGGACCCCCACCATTTCTTCTTTCAGTTTTTCAGTTTCCGCATAGTTTACTATTTTTAGCAGTTTTTTGGGTCCTGAACTTCCGGAGTCGTTTTGAGGCCTTAAATGACGTTTTTTGAGAAAGCAGGGAGCAACATGGATCATAGAACATGTTGCTCACCCAAAAATTGTAGTCCTCTAATAGATCTTTCTAACGAGGTATGAAACACGTCAAATGGAGATCGTATGCCAAAGTTACGTCCCTGGGAGGTTGATGTACCAATTTACCCAAACGGGGCCCATAGTCTTGGTGTTTCATCTCCTAGGGTTAGGTCTTTGGATGTTTAGAGTTTTCCATTGTTTTTCAATAATAATAGGCCTTCGAGCCTCATTGTAACACAATTGAGAGGCTAGTAGCGGCCACATCTCTTCTCAGAGATAAGCTACCAGCGCCATAGCTAGTTTATTTCCATTCTGTTTGTAAGCATATTTCAGTCATTTGTTATTAATGAAATGATGTCTTATTTCCACTGCATCTCTGTGTTTATGTGCATTTTTTTATTTCATTGTGTTCCTACATAAATATGGATCAAAAGAAGAAGAGGTTTTAACCCTTTATGGGTTTCCTCAGGAATATTTGTCTCTATACTATACATGTGTGTGATTGATGTTGAATACTCTACTGCTTATTTATTGTGATCATCATTGAGAAGTTCTGTAATGAATTTAAAAATGGATATAATTGTTTAAGCACAGTAACAACTGATTCACCCCCCCCCCTTCTCAGTTTTCCAACAATTGGTATTAGAGCAGGCCCCTTTTATCTAAAGGTAGATCCTAGAGCTTAAGCATGTCAAGCCATGAAGGAACTTCAACCAATAAGGCCCCTATGTTCAATGGAACAAACTTTGCCTTCTGGTAAGTTAGAATGAGAACCTACATAATGGCTTTAGGTGCAGATGTCTGGGATGTGGTAGAGACTGGTTATGTAAATTCAGTTGTACTAGCTAATAAGGATGACAAGCTAGAATTTAGCTTCAACACTAAGGCTATGAATGTTATCTTGAGTGGGCTTGCAGAAGCAGAATTTGTAAAAGTTATGCACCTAGAAACTGTCAAAGAAATGTGGGACAAACTCATTAGAAGTTATGAAGGTAATGAGAAGGTAAAGGACGCCAAGCTTCAAACCTACAGAGTACAGTTTGAACAGTTGAAGATGAAAGATGATGAAACTGTAAAGTACTTTCTGAGAGTGGAAGAACTAGTAAATGCAATGAAAGCACTTGGTGAAAAAAGTGATGAACCTTCTTTAGTTCATAAAATTTTGAGATCTCTACCAGATAGGTTCAACCTGAAGGTCTCTACTATAGAAGAACTTAATGATCTAAAAGCCTTGGCGTTTTATCAACTTCTAGGAACGTTGACTGCATATGAAACGAGAATATTTAAAGATAAACCCACCTCTAGAGAAGCATCATTTAAAGCAGACAAGAATGAGGATTTTGAGCCTGATGAATTGAAGAAAAATTTGTGAGAAGACTGAAGAAGGGATCAGGGAAATACAAAGGTAAAATGCCTTTCAAATGTTTCAACTGTGGCAATATAGGTAATTTTACAAATAAATGTCCTCACAAAAGAAAGGATCAGACATATGATGACGAGGAGAAGCACAAACACAAAAATTTCTTTAAAGAGAATAATTTTAAGAAGAAAAGTCTTTGTGTAAACAATGATGATGATCCTTCAGATGATGAAGACAATAACTCCTCTATTGAAGATAAAATAAATTACTTCATGCTTATGGCCAAAGAGGATTATGATAATAAAAGCACAGGAAGTGATTCTAATGAAGAAGAAGTTGTGGTTGACCTGGAAGGAGAACTGATCAATGCACTAGAAGAGATTGACAGACTCAGAATTAAGACAAGAAAGAAAAAACAATTGTTGATACAGTTCAAGAAAGGAAGTAAAGAACTTGACGAAGACTTTGTCCTGCTAAAAGTGGAATTAGAAGAGGCAAAGAAAATCGAAGACATTCTGAAACAATAGTTATCAGAAAAGAAGGCAAGATGTGAGAATCTGGAGGAAGAAGTAATGAAAACTAGGAAAGAGGTGGAGAAGTTTCAAGCCTTGTATCATCATAATCTGTCAAGTATGAAAGCCTCAGAAGAATATGCCACCATTCTGAATCAGCAAAGAAACCTAAAGATGAAAACAGGTATGGGTTATGAAGAGGGATCAAGTAGTGATCAACCAAGCAACAAAGATCCCATCAAGTTGTCAAATCTACCATCTATGACAACAAAAAACCTGCAGAAACAAAAGAAGATAATCAGCAACCCAGGAGGAGTAACGAAAGAGGTACCAGAACTGAAACTATAGATCAAAGAAATAAAGTACTCTCTGTTCAAAGAAATCATCATCATGGAAGAAATCAACCTTCTCAAAGAAGACAACCATTTTCCAGGCACCAAGGTTTTTTCTATGGATATTGTTTTTTCTGTTCTAACTTTGGTCATAAAGCTGTAAACTATTCTTTAAAATTGAGATATGAGAAATCAAGACATTCAAGGTATATATCTCTTCCACAACAAAGAATGAGACAACCAAGTAACAAACCATCACAGACTGTAAATCACTCGATGGATGGGAAAAGGAAACAGGTTAAGCATAACAATCGTTATGATGCCTTATTCAATGAACCAGAATGTTACATCTCTCATAATTATGGACATAAAGCTATTGACTGTCGCTTAAAGAACTATGAACTAGATTTGAATCCCTCGGCTAAAAATGTCAAGGGTTGGAAGAAGAAAGAAAGTAATAAGTGTTGATTAGTGTTGTCATCTCAAAGACAAAATAACCCTTGGTATATAGACAGTGGATGCTCCAAACATATGATGGGAGACAAAGGTAAGTTTCTATCTCTAAGTGAAAGTAAATCAGGAAACGTAACCTTTGTAAATGATGCTCCAGGTAAAATCAAGGGTAAAGGGATGGTGAGTTTAAGTAATGGAAAAGGAAAAGCCCAAGATGTTCTGCTTGTGGATGGGCTCAAACATAATCTGCTCAGTGTAAGTCAAATGTGTGATAGAGGATGTGAAGTGGTGTTCACTTCCAAGGACTGCAAGATAAAGTCTGTAAACTCAGAAGAAGTGGTGGATAAAGGCATAAGGACAGAAAATAATGTATATGTGATGAAAGAAGATAGATAAGAGTGTCATCTAAGAAAACATGATGAGAGTTGGTAATGGCATAGGAGACTTGAACATCTAAACTTTGATAATTTAATCAAGCTCAAAAATCTTGAGGCAGTAAAAGATCTTCCAAGAATATCAAAGCCACAAGATTCTGTGTGTAAACCCTGCCAAGTAGGAAAGCTAACCAGGACACAGTTTAAATCCAAGAGCTCTACTTCAATAGATAAACCACTCCAACTAGTTCATATGGATTTATGTGGACCATCAAGACAAGAAGGAATAGGGAAAGAAAACTACTTCATGGTGATCATTGATGATTACTCTAGACTTACTTGGGTTGCCTTTCTTAAGGAAAAAGCTGAAGCATTTGAGAAATTTAAAATATTTAAGGCTTTAACTGAGAATCAAATAGGCAAGAGGTTAAAGGCAGTAAGATCAGACAGAGGAGGCGAATTTATGTCAAGTGAGTTCAAGGAATTCTGTGATAAACATGGGATCAAGAGAGAATACACAATCCAAAGAACTCCACAACAAAATGGAGTAGTTGAGAGGCAAAACAGAACAGTGCAGCAAATGGCCAGGTCAATGATGAATGAGAAGAACATTGATCAAACCTACTGGGTAGAAGCAATACATACAACAGTCCATGTTCTTAACAAAGCCCACCTCAAACCACACACTGACAAGACACCTTATGAACTGTGGTATGGGAGACCTGCTTCAATCAAACACTTCAAAGTATTTGGGAGTAAGTGTTACATAAAGAATAATGATGAGAACCTTGGCAAGTATGATGACAGGGATGATGAAGGCATCTTCTTAGGGTATGCTACAAATAGTAAAGGATACAGATGCTATAATAAGAGGTTGCATAGATTGGTTAACTATATTGACATAAAAGTTGATGAAGGAATCCCAGTAAGAGAGGTGAATAAAATTGAATCAACAACAAAGGATATAGATGAATTTGAAGCTTAACAGGTCCAAGAATCAGAACAAGAAGAATCTGAGACAGATGAAGATGAAAATATTTAGACAGACTCAAATCAACAAACAATATCAAATTCCTCCTCCAGAATCACTCAAAAGAATCATCTTGCAAGTCAGATAATTGGTGAAAAAGACAAAGGTGTACAAACCAGGAGAAAGATAATAAAAAACATTGAACAATCACATATAACCTTCACATCCATGCTGGAACCCAAGAATTTTAATGAAGCTAGCAAAGATGACCATTGGGTTAAAGCCATGAATGATGAACTTGATCAGATTGAGAAAAAAAATACGTGGGAGATGGTTCCTAGACCTGAAGGTAAAAATATCATTGGTTCCAAATGGATCGTTAAGAACAAAAACAATGAGAAGGGACAACTTGTCAAGAACAAAGAAAGATTGGTCTGTAAGGGCTATGCTCAAACAGAAGGATTGGATTTTGATGAAACATTTGCACTAGTAGCAAGACTAGAAGCGATCAGAATATTTCTTGCCTATGCTTGTCATCAAAGGTTTAAAGTCTATCAAATGGATGTCAAGTCAACATTTCTAAATGGAGATTTAAAAGAAGAAGTCTATATGGAACAACCCAAGGGTTTCAAACTATCAGATAATCTTGACCTTGTCTACAAGCTGAAGAAAGCTTTATATGAATTGAAACAAGCCCCTCGTGTCTGGTATCGCAGACTGGATACATATTTACAAGACAAAGGATTCAATAGAGGAACAATTGACAACAATCTATATATCAAAACAGAGGGTAATGACTTGCTCATCGTGTTGATCTATGTAGATGACATCATCTTCGGATGTAATAACGATTCATTGGTACAATAGTTTGCTTCTGCCATGGAGTCAGAGTTTGAAATGTCTATGATAGGGGAACTGTCATTTTTTCTTGGTCTGCAAATTACTCAGAAGTCTGAAAGAATGTTTCTTTCTTAAGAAAAATATCTAAGAGAAATGTTGAAAAGGTTTCAAATGGAAGATTCTAAACCTATGGGCACACTTATGGTTATTGGATGCAAATTAAGCAAGGATGATGACTCACCTGATGTTGATCAAATTTCATATAGGTCAGTGATAGGCAACCTGTTATACATCACAGCATCTCGTGCAGACATAATGCATGTTGTAGGAATGGTAGGATGGTATCAATCCACACCTAAATAGAGTCATTTGCTAGCTATCAAAAGAATATTCAGATATTTGAAAGAAACAATGAACTATGGCCTATGGTATCCTCAGAATCAGAATTTTCAATTATCGGTCTACTCAGATGTTGATTGGGCTAACTGCATGGATGAAAGGAAAAGTACAAGTGGAGGTGCATTCTTCTTAGGATATTCTCTAGTAGCATGGTTGAGTAAAAAGCAAGGTTCCATTTCTTTATCAACTACAGAGGCAGAGTACATTGCTGCTGCTACTTGTTGCACTCAGGTATTATGGATGATTCAAAAACTTCCAGACTTGGAGGTAAAATATACTGCAGCGATCCCAATTCATTGTGATAACACAAGTGCCATAAGTGTGTCAAAGAATCTTGTATTCCACTCCAAGACCAAGCATATTCCCATAAAATACCATTTTCTAAGAGAGTAGGTCACCAATCAGATTGTTCAAGTTCATTACATTCCAACCACAAAACAAACTACAGACATCTTTACTAAACCCCTAGCCAAGACACCATTTGAATATCTCCATCATAAGCTGGGTGTCATCCCATCTCACACCTAAGAGAGTCCATCTTGTTAGGGGGAGTATGTGTTGGTTGAATATATGATACCTCCGACGAGTACTGCAGCAACTCAGGGGGAGCATGTTTTCTTTGACATTGATGTCAAAGGGGGAGAAAAGGAGTGGTCTAGACTGGATTCTATAGCTGGAGGTCCAAACAGATTAGTGCAGCCATTCAAGGTTGCCATCAATGCCAAAGGGGGAGATTGTTGGCAGGTTTACAGTTGGTAGTGAGCTTGTCATTGATGGCAAGAACAGTGATGGAAAACAGGCTCGGAAGACATTGTAAGTCCAGACAGGAGGAGCACACAGATGGAGGATAGATCTCAGGTGTTAGATCCGAGCGCGAGGTACGACCATCGTTGGATCCAGGAGAACCTATACATGATTTAAAGTGCAAGGAGAAGCGGGCTTACAAAATCCAAAAAGCAGAATTCCCAAAATCACAATTAGATCCAAACCATTGGATCGAGGAAATTTGAAACCCGTTGATCTGCTTCAAGAGCCTCAACAGTTGTAGAGCGGGAGATGTGACAAGGTGAGGAGAGAGAGAGGTGGAGGAGACACACATCGACGAGAGGTTAAAGTGGTAAGTGGATTTAGGGGGACCCATGCGAAGCCTCCCATTCCGAATCCCCCCCCTTTATTAAAGGCAGAATGGCAAGGGGGGTTCAGAATCGAACCTCAACCACATATCTAAGCGCTTTGATCTTGACTGCTCAAACTTATCTGGTCCAATTTCGGACCCCCCCCTTTTATTAAAGGCAAAATGGAAATGGGGGTTTGGAATTGAACCTCAACCGCAGATCTAGACGCACAAATCCTGGTCGCCCGAATCAACCGGCTACTTAGGGATCATGGACGAATCCGGGCCATCAGATTCAGGAGGTAGATCATGATAGGCCACATCAGCAAGAACACATGGCGCAATCTTGCAAGGACAAGTGTCAAGTTGATTCAGCATCTCCGGCCACTAGAAACCTCAAATCCGAGTGACACATGGTAGCCACTTGACTCATCACACATCATTGAGTGACGCAAGAATGACGTCACTCAGGGAGTTTGACTTTGGGAGTTTTAGCTTCATCACTCCCCCAAAATCTCGAAGGCTGAAGTCCCAGGGAGGAGGATATCCATTGGATCAACGAGAAATATCAACCATTGATCTAGAGAGTGAAGTGCTCATTTGATAGGTGAGTGGTCATAACTCATGGTCACATCATTAGAGTGGGAGGGAGGAGCTAGAGCAGCCAAGCTCCATTTCGGGGTTCGCAATATGAGGAGTCAAGGAAACTCACGAGAGAAACCCCAAAAGGATAAATCACGAAGCGCCTTATAATGTAGGGTTTGGTCACCACCGATGGTCACATCATCGAGAGATGGAGAGGAGAGCTCGAGAAGCCAACTCCATTTCAGATTTTGAGACATGGAGAGTCGAGATGACTCTTCACAGAATCCCTGAAACACGAAATGCGAAATGCGTTTTCGGACTTGGTCTTGGGTCACTGTTGGTGGTCACATGAATGAAAGGAGCTAGCAGTTAAGATCCATTTCGGAGTTTTTTGATTCGAGGTTTTTGGAAGAAACACACAGCAGAAATGCCAAAACACGAAATCGCGAAACACTCTCATGCTTGGCCCCTGGTCATAACTTATGGTCACATCGACAAAGGCTTAAGGGAGGAGCTAGCATGAAGTTATGCCCCATTTCAGAGATCGCAACTTGGAGAGTTGAGATGTCTCGCAACAGGAATTCGCGATACGCGAAATCATGAAATACCTTTTGAACAAGCCTTTGGTCATGGTCGACGGTCACATGAAAGGAAGTGGCTTAGTCAAAAGAGCTAGCATGCATTGTGAAGTTTTTCTTAGAAAGGGAAAAGGTGCAAAAGGATGAGCTCACGCAATTTCTTTCTCCGGTGTGTTGGTGACGGAAGTCACTCTCAGATTGCTAGCAGGAGGAGAGCCTGACGCCCATCAATTTTATGTCATGGTGGTTTATAGATGGGATGACCGAATGGAAGCCAACTCAAAACAATATCATTCCAACTCCAAAACTAGGCCAGGCATACATAGGTGAGTGAGGTCTTATATAAACTTCAAACAATGAGCTGTAGTAAAGGGTGAACATGCGGAAGACTTATATAAGAGGGACGCAGAGGTTTGTTATTAACATCGGGTTTCTAACAGGCTGAGGAAGAAGACGTTCGAATGCAATATCATCTTACATTTAAACGCAAAGCCAAAGAATGCAATAATGCAACAATAAATCTTTTATCATAACATAACTGCAATAACTCGAACGAATCAGTCAATCACGAACTCTCTTAGCATGAGACAAAAATTAGATGGAGTAAGAAAAAATGTTTTTCATAAAACAAGATATCTCATATACAGATGCACAACCCACAAACTAGAATATCAGTTAAAAATTTATAGTAGGGAGCTCTTCTCTACCATCCATCATTACAAAATGGAAAAAATGCCTACATACACTCTTCCCTTCCTTTCGCCCAACAGAGGCATCTCAGAACTTTTAATGGATGGTGTCACCTCAATCAAATCTGGCCTGCATTGCTCTGTCATACGCTACCTTAATTCGGCATGGCCCACGCCAGAGGTAGCTGAACCCTTTGAATGTTGACTTGGCATGTGCAGGTTCTTCTGGCGAGTTGAAGACTCGGCGTGGCTTCCCTGAGGAGAAATGGTACAGGAGACCCTCTTGGGAAGACTTTTGGCCAGGACCTCCATACTTTGCAATAAATGAGCGAGGTGAGGTTTGAACCACCCTCTCCTTTCTTCATTACTCTCCAACAGGTACTGGGATTTAGCTCACGTCGAATCGGCATCTGGAGCATCACAATGCCTTCCTTCTGAGATTTAGCTTGACACTTCGGGGCCCGAGTGGCCAAATGAAAAACATAAACGCCCCTCCTCCAGGCCTGTTCTCTTACAACCAGGCGCCAGAACCATGGTCCTGATCCTGGGCGCTATTGGAAATTTGGGGTTCGGGGTTTCAAAATGCATGAAATGAGGGGTGCCTGCTCCTCGAAACCCCTATATGCGATATGCCGACAGGCTTTCCACCTGTCCCAAGATCGGACGGTCCAGATTTGTTTTGACCCATGGCGCTTCCCCTTGTTAAACCCTAGGCAACTAGTCAGCCCTGAAAACCCAATGGCCGTCGATCCGCTTCTATGGATGGATCTCATCCGTTGATGGAAAAACTTCGCCCGCTCACTTGAATTGCTTCTAAAAGCGGGATTCTCTCATGTTATGCCCGGGTGCTTCTCGTGCAAACTGCAGACCTGGGTACGCCTAATCCCGAGATAAGAAATATCGCTAACATTAGGCTCCATGGGGGATAGAGTCGTCCCTGTGATGCTCTAAGAACTCCTTCCGCAGCTTCAGTGCCTTGCTATTGGGCTATGGAGTCACCTATTAAGCTGAAAACATGTAAAAAGAAAATACACAAAGGTAAAAAGGAAAATATTGACAAACAGAGGAGCCATCTAAGGCTCAAATAAAACATTTTTTCAGAAAATGCCCATTCACTGGGCTGTTGAAAACCTCTTCACCCTCCAGATCCTGCAACCCGTATGTGTTGTTGGAGAAAATCTCAGATATTTTGAAGGGGCCGATCCAGAGGGTGTCGAACTTGCTGTGCTTGCCTTTATCCTTTCTGGGTGCGTCCCACTTAAATACCAAATCCCCGATCTCTAACTCCTTTTTCCTGACCTTCCTGTCAAAAGCCTATTTGATCTTCCGTTGATGACTGTAAGTTGTGTCCCTCACTTGTTCTCTGATCTGCTTCACTTCCACTATCTGATGAATTCTTCTGATCATATGATCTGGTTCTCCCTCGTAGTCTTGAAAGAACTTCGCCACAGGTAAGGCAAGCTGAGTAGGGAAAACTGCCTCTGCTCCGTAGACTAGTTGAAACAACGAAGTGCCCAGAGACTTCTTCATTGTGACACAATCGGCCTACAGAGAAAATTTCAACTTTGAATCTAGGCCCTTTGGTTGTCCTCCAATATTCTTTTAATGATCCTTATCAGGCTTTTGTTGGAGGACTCTGTTAAAGCATTGGCTTGGGGATAGTAGGGGGTGGAGTGAACTAGTGATATCTAGAACTGTTCACAGAACTTAATTAGAGGCCCAGACTTGAAAGAAACAGCGTTATCGGTGACGATCCTGCTGGGACAGCCAAATCTGGCTATGATATCCTCCAGGAAGCTGATAAATTCTTTGTGAGATGCACTTCTGGTGGGGACAACTTCTATCCATTTGGTGAAATAA
Source organism: Picea engelmannii (assembly GCA_009831015.1). Taxonomy (NCBI): domain Eukaryota; kingdom Viridiplantae; phylum Streptophyta; class Pinopsida; order Pinales; family Pinaceae; genus Picea; species Picea engelmannii. The sequence continues at coordinate 15,441 of WSFP011344149.1, read as the reverse complement.
TTTGTTGCTGTCAGAATCTATCTGTGTTGACCACTTGAGGGAGGATGAATTTCTCCAATGAAGTCCAACCCCCACTGCTGAAAAGGGGTTGGAGATACTATAGGCTTCAATGGCAGCGATTTGAGCTGTTGTTTTCCTGAGAACTTTTGACATTTGGTGCAAGCTCTGATCTCCCTACAAACATCAGGGAATAAAGTGGGCCAGTAATACCCAGCTCGGAGTATCTTGTGAGCTGTGGTCTTCCAGAAATGATGACCTTCGCAAAGGCTGCTATGAAAATCAAACGTAACTTTCTAGGCCTCCTGCGGGTCCAGGCATCTCAGAAATACCCCTAGAGGGTCTTTCCAGTACAAGGTTTGGTCAATGAGGCAATACCTGACCGCCTTGAGCTTAAGAGCCCTCGCTTCACTTTTTCCCATTCCATCGGGGGGCCTCAACTCCTGCAGAAAATACAGAATGTCTTGATACCAGGCACATTCTGCCAGCGATAAGCCATCTTGAGAGCATTGGCTGGGTGATTCATCTTGCTGAGATCCTAGGCGAGTATTGATGAAACTAACTCCCAAGGCTTTGCATTTGGATTCAGCCAATAGCTTGGCTAAACCTTGCCTCTTAACCAACATGGTGGGTTTTATTTCTAAGTCAAATTCCACAATTTTTGCGATCCATCGGCTTCTTTTCCCATCTACGTCGGGCTGCACAAGGATGTCCTTCACGGAAGCTGAAGGAACATATGTTGTTACTTTTGAATGCAAGACATAGACTTTGAAAGCTTTAATAGCTTTCACTAAGGCATAGGCCTGCTTCTCCATGATTTCATACCTGCTCTCTGCATCTCTTAGCGCCCTGTTGAAGAAGGCGATGGGCTACTCACGGCCTTCCTCATTTTTCTGCAATAAGACCACCGCCACTATATCAAAAGAAGCAAAGGAGAAAATTAGGAACTCTTTGGAATAGTCAGGACTAATAAGCATAGGTGCCTCAGTCAATGCCCTTTTTATTTGGTCAAAAGAGGCCCTGGGCTCAGCGGTCCATTTCACTTCGTTTCCCTTCCTGAGCATGCCCGTGATGTGTTTCACTAGCTCGGCAAAATTCGAGACAAACCTCCTTAGAAAATTAATTTTCCCCAAAAAGGCCTGAACCTCCTTTTTAGACCTGGGAAGTGACAAGGCCTGAATTGCCTCCACCCTGTTGGGATCAATTCTCACTCCCTCTGCCGATACTATATGTCCCAATAACTTTCCTTTTTGCATAGCAAACAGGGACTTCTTGGGATTCAGGGAAAGACCAAACCTCTGGCACTTCGAGAAAACTCTCCTTAAGTGGCAGCGGTGCTCTTTATTAGACCTGGAGAAGACTGTGATGTCATCTAGGTAGATCACTACAAACTGGTCTTTTTCTCTGATGAAGGCTATATCCATGGCTCGCTGAAATGTTGCTCCTGCATTCATTAGCCCAAATGGCATTTTGGCATACATGAATGTGCCCCAAGGAGTGGTGAAGGTTGTCTTCTCCCTGTCCCCAGGCATGACCGATATCTGGTTATAGCCAAAAAACCCATCGATCGTGGATATCCTGGATGCACCAATTACCCTCTGCAGTATGTGTTCCATCTTAGGTAGGGGGTAATTGTCTTTCTTTGAGCTTCTGTTGAGATTCCTGAAATCAACACAGAGTCTGATTTCTCCACTCTTCTTCCTTATTGGGACCAAATTGGCCACCCATTCAGAATATCTCAAGCAGACAATAATTTGGGCATCTAACAATTTCTTCACTTCTTTCTCCATGACAGGTAGCAACATGGAATTTATCTGTCTCAGCTTCTGTCTAAATGGTTTAGCCTCTTCCTTTAGTGGGATCTTGTGCTCAATGACAGATGTGTCATAGGTCTTTAGGTCTTCATACGTCCATGCAAACACATCAACAAACTCTTTTAGCAACTCAGTATATTCGGCCTTCTGTTCTCTGGTCAAACTGCTTAATAATTTGACAAACCTGGGCTCCTCTGGTGTGCCAATGTTGCATTTGGTTGTCTCATCATCTTCATTTGAGACCCTGCCCTTTACTGGCACATCGTTCCCATTGAAAAATCTTTCTAAAGGGACAATTCCTCTCAGAATGTGATTGCTGGGCAGCTGAATGATATGATGATTAGCGATTTTATTTAAAAACTCCTCAGGACGAGGGTCGCCTTCCAGGTTGGGATCCTGGTCAATATGCAACGCAGAAAATTCATCAACTGATTGGAGAAACCTTTCGAGTTTCGAATCATCCTCAAACACCTTCCAATGCTTGACATTGTCTGGCACCGAGGGTCTATATCTTTTATCAACATCATTTTTTACCATAGGTGGCAGAGGAAATTTGAGCAAACTAGTTGCGACAGCTAAAGAATCGGCCAAAGTATTTTCTCCCCTCAGAATGAAAGAAATGTTAAAAGCCAAAAAGAAATTATCAATAAGGTCCCATACTTCATTCCGATAATTCCTGAGCTAGGGATTATGGGCACGATAAGCATTCCTTACCTGCTGAATAATCAACTTAGCATCTCCGAATATTTCTATCTCTTTAATTCCCATTTTCTTTGTGGCCCTCATACCCAGAACAAGAGCTTCAAACTCTGCCACGTTGTTGGTGGCTTTGAATCCTAGCTTGTATGACAGGGACACGACTTCTTGACAAGGTGATATGAAAACCACTCCAGCGCCAGCACCTTCGCAAGAAGAAGCTCTGTCAAAAAACATCTTCCACATAGGGGAGATTTGAGGGGAAATCAGATGATCAAGGTTGGGATGTTTTCTGATTAGCAAAGAGCTTTCAGGGGCATCGGTAAGCTGTAGAAAACTAGACCCCAAGTTGGTATCAAGTGCAAAGATGGGGTGATTGGTAGGGTCTGCTTCATCACTGACAATATAGGCTAGCTGGGCTTCTCTGTATAATCTCCTTTGTTCCCCTCCAAAGACCGGGATGGTGGTGTATGTGAGATCCATCTGTAGTGTCTCTCCAAGTTTTTTAATCCATGACCTAGACAATAGCATACCAAATTTGGGGGGAACGTCAGCTACCACGATATCCATGACCACACTTTTCATGGGCAGCTGAAATAGGGAAACCACCAGGTCTTTGATGACTCCTAGACACTGCACTCTCCTTGAATCGAAAGAATATAAATCATGATAAGCTCTTGTCACCTCCAGTCCCAATTCTTCCATGACTATTTTTGGCATAAGGTAATGGGAAGCCCCTGAATCCATGAGGCAGTTATGCAGCACTTTATCATGTATGTTCAGGGATGTGTAGAAGGGGGGGGATGAGTCATCAATGTCTTCTACCATGGGGCCTAAGATGACAACTGGCTTCTCATCTTGAAGGTTTACTGAGTCAGAGGGGGGCTAGGGGTACTCAGATTGTAGCAGCTTGGAGAGGGATCTTTTAAAATCTTCGTTTTTAACTAGCTCTGAGAGGGGGACGGGGATCCTGATCTTTTGAATTTCATGTTCAAAATTAAAGAATGGAATGGGCTTAGGATATTCCCTTACCTTGGTGACGGGTTCTTTGACTGCTGGCAAAGCACTCTGAGCTCTTTTATCCTTAGTAGCGGTTGTTGCAGATCTAGTAGGTCTTTCTGCTATGAGGGGCTGGTCTGGGCTGTCAAAGTCTCCTTCTTTCCTTCTTGACCTGAGATTATATCTATTAGAAGTGTGACCGGCCCTTTGTTCTTTCCCCAACTCATGAATTTGAGCACTCATCAGGGATTCTTCATATGCGGACTGCGTCAAATGGGGAAAAGGGGGAGTTTCTTCAATACAGTGAATTTCAGGGCCAAACTCGTCTATCTCCTCTCTTTCCTCATGATCAACTAGGTTGTTTTGGAGGGGGGTTTGAACCCTTTGATCTTCTTTGTCTTTTCCCCTTTTTTCCCTCAGGAAAACCTGAGGCATATTGTTAATAGGTCGTCTGAAACCTCTATTATCAGTGTTCTGGGGATTTCTGTACATGGGCTTCCCCTCTAATTCCCACCTCTCCATCTTGGCAACAAGCAATTTTATTTCTCTAACTGTCTCATCTGTCTGATAGGGTAGGGGAGAGGAACTGGATGAGGAAGCTTCATGTCTGTTCTTGGACGTATTTCTATCACCTACGTTCCTGAGTCGGTTGACAACCAATATGTTAGATTCTACCTCCACGGCCGCATCCTGCATGTGGGCCAGCATAGCAGCTCTTCTCTCCCTTAGTAGTAGGCAGAAATCAGGATCAAAAGCGCTGGAGTAAGTGATCTTTGCAGAGGCTTCGGAGGGTTTTATCTCAACAGGGATTCTGTTGTACATTCTATTAAATCTCTTGGAGAAGTCGGAGACAGACTCTCCTTCCTTTCTCTTCAACGACCCAAACTCTGTCATGTAATACATGAAATCTTTTTTATCTCCCCACTGTCTCAAAAAGGTACTATCTAAAGCTTCTATCCCATCAATAGATCCAGGAGGCAGGGCCTTGAACCATTTTCTAGCCTCTCCTTGGAGACTATGGACAAAAATTCTCATCCAGACGTCTACGTGCATGATAACATTATCATCCGCAAAAGTATAAAAGGTTGCTAGGTGTTCTTCAGCAGCTATGTCCCCCTCGCCTGTAAACTTGGCCAGCTGCTTTAGGTATCCATCTGGTGGGAGGGCATTGAGAAGCTGTGGTAAGAAAAGAGGAGCATACCTAGCGGCTATGATGGCCTCCATTGCGGTCATAGGGGTATTTGCTCTGGCCATATGGATATTATGTAAATGGGAACTCAAAGGAGAAGGAGCTCGGAACATGGATACCAGAGATGAGCTCTTAATGGGAGTGGGAAACAAGAGAGGATTTAAGGATAAAGCTAACGAGTTCAAGTCAGGAGGTGCTCCTCCTTGTGCAAGAGTGGGGAAATCTTCTGTGGTCCTGGGTCTACACCAAGGTACAGCTTCAGAGGAGAGGGGAGTGACAAGGATTTCTCCCTCCAATCCCAGACCAGGAGGGGAAAACTTAGCAGGAACACTCCCAAAATTCAGGAAACGGGAAACTTCTGACGGAGGTCTATTGAGAAACTGAGGAGGAGAAAACAGAGTTCTTACAGTAGGAGATGGCCGATTACCTGCTTCGGCGGTGGAAGCTTCTTCTTCAGGGGCCTTTCCCTTTCTGAGAACCCCCTCTGGATTGGTTTCAGGTGTAGCTAGGGGCAGCTGTGGATGAGACCGCGTGTGTCTGCCTCTAAAAGCCACAATTGATAGAGAAGGTTCTCCCCAGTGGAGTCGTCACAATTGAGTCGTCAGGTGCACAACAACAATCATGATAATTCTGATTCTGATGCACCTTTAGAATTAGTTAATCGTTGTCGTTCAATCCCAAGGAAAATATTCAACTTCGTCCCCGATAGCAGCGCCAGAAATGTTGGCGACGGAAGTCACTCTTAGATTGCTAGCAGGAGCAAAGCCCAACGCCCATCAGTTTTATGTCACGGTGGTTTATAGATGGGATGACCGAATGGAAGCCAACTCAAAACAATATCATTCCAACTCCAAAACTAGGCTAGGCATGCATAGGTGAGTGAGGTCTTATATAAACTTCAAACAATGAGCTGTAGTAAAGGGTGACCAGGTGGAAGACTTATATAAGAGGGATGCAGAGGTCTGTTATTAACATCGGGTTTCTAACAGGCTAAGGAAGAAGACGTCTGAATGCACTATCATCTTACATTCAAATGCAAAGCCAGAGAATGCAATAATGCAACAATAAATCTTTTATCATAACATAACTGCAATAACTCGCGCGAATCAGTCAATCACGAACTCTCTTAGCATGAGATGAAAATTAGATAGAGTAAGAAAAAATGTCTGTCATAAAACAAGATATCTCATATACAGATGCACAACCCACAAACTAGAATATCAGTTAAAACTTTACGGTAGGGAGCTCTGCTCTACCATCCATCATTACAAAATGGAAAAAATGCCTACATATACTCTTCCCTTCCTTTCTCCCAGCAGAGGCATCTCAGAACTTTCAATGGATGGCGTTGCCTCAATCAAATATGTCTTGCATTGCTCTGTCATACACTACCTTAATTTGGCATGGCCCACGCCAGAGGTAGTTGAACCCTTTGAATGTTGACTTGGCATGTGCAGGTTCTTCTGGTGAGTTGAAGACTCGGCGTGGCTTCCCTAAGGAGAAATGGTACAGGGGACCCTCTTGGGTAGACTTTCGGCTGAGACCTCCATACTTTGCAATAAATGAGCGAGGTGAGGTTTGAACCACCCTCTCCTTTCTTCATTACTCTCCAACAGGTACTGGGATTTACCTCACGTCGAATCAGCATCTGGAGCATCACAATGCCTTCCTTCTGAGATTTAGCTTGACGCTTCGGGGCCCGAGTGGCCAACTGACAAACATAAATGCCCCTCCTCTAGGCTTGTTCTCTTACAACCAGGCGCCAGAACCATGGGCCTGATCCTGGGCGCTATCAAAAATTCAGGGTTCGGGGTTTCAAAATGCATGAAACGAGGGGTGCCTAGTCCTCAAAACCCCGATATGCGATATGTTGATAGGCTTGCCACCTGTCCCAAGATTGGACGGTCCAGATTCATTTTGACCCATGACGCTTCCCCTTGTTAAACCCTGGGCAACTAGTCGGCCCCGAAAACCCAATGGTTGTCGATCCGCTTCTATGGATGGATCTCGACCACCGATGGAAAAACTTCTCCCGCTCACTTGACTTGCTGCTAAAAGCGGGATTCTCTCGTGTTATGCCCGGGTGCTTCTCGTGCAAACTGCAGACCTGGGTACGCCTAATCCCGAGACAAGAAATATCGCTAACACAGTGTAACTGCTAGAGACCACTGATGGTTTCGGCCTATAAACTATAGTAGCTGTAGAGTGATCGCCAGAGGAGGAAAAGAGACTTGAGGCAACTGCCAGTGGAGTGTAGACTCATCATAGAGTTGACTGACAGATGGAAATGGGTCAAAGACTGTTACAGTCAGTAAAGCCAAAGAATATCAGGAGAAGGGCCAATGATGATGAATGAAGTAAAGAGTATGCGGTGGCATAGTGCATGCGGCATGCACAAGGTGCACAGAGACTATAAAAATGCAAAACAGAGAAGAGATGTGGGTTACATTTTTGAGAGTGTGTTATGTAGGCAAAAGCATTGAGTCTAGAGGAGAAACAATGCAGTAAAAGAAAATAACAGAGATGCATAACTGAGAGAGAAGAAGAAGGCTGAGGTGCACATGTAGATAGAAAGTAGAAGATCAGAGAGATCAAGGAGATGCAAGCAGAGAGACACTGATACAGGAGAGTAGAGCATCATAGCAAAATAGTGATAAGACTGGTAATCCAACGACAACTATTGAATCACTGTAATAAATTCACAGAAAGAAAATTTTTATATTTCAGGGTGGTTGGGAGGTGCGAGGGAGGAATGTTGTCCTCTGAGTTTCAAGTGGGTGCTTGAACACAGGGAGTTGTAGCTTCCATCTGGTAGCAGCCAGAGAAGCCAGGGTGGCAGGGTGGTGCTAGGGAGAACATTGGTTCTCTGTTATATAGGTTGGTGCTTGTGTGACTGGAAGTTGGTGCTTCCATCCAATTGGTGTTGGAGAAATGAGGGAGTTGATACTTCCTTTTAGTGGGTGCTAGAGAAACCAGAGAGTTAGTTCTCTCAGCAAGTAGCAGCTTGCAAAATAGAGGCGGTATCCTCATTATGAGTTGGTGCTCATAAGAATGATAATGTATAGAAAATAATTATCATATAAAGAAGAAGAGGTTTTCACCCTTTATGGGTTTCCTTGGGAATATCTATCTCTGTACTATACATGTGTGTGATTGATGTTGAATACTCTACTGCTTATTTATTGTGATCATCATTGAGAAGTTTTGTAATGAATTTAAAAATGGATATAATTGTTTAAGCACAGTAACAACTGATTCACCCCCCCTCTCAGTTGTCCAACAGGATTGTATCAGCCACTACCTATTTCAAACATGCCATGGGATTCAATAAGTATGGACTTTGTGTTGGGATTTCCAAGGATACAAAGAGGTAACGATTATGTTTATGTTGTGGTTGATAGATTCTCTAAAATGGCACATTTTATTACTTGTATAAAAACCAATGATGCAACAAATATTGCAATTTCTTTCTTTAAAGAGGTGGTAAGACTGCATGGTTTTCCTAACAACATTGTTTCTGATAGAGACACCAGATTTGTGGGACATTTTTGGAGAACCTTATGGAATAAACTTGGTACTAATATTAGTTTTAACTCAACATATCACCCATAGACTAATGGGAAAATAAAAGTGGTGAACAAAATTTTAGGAAACATTTTGAGAATTCTTATGAATGAGAATCCCAAGTAATGGGATCAGGTGCTTACTCAAGCCAAGTTTGCATATAATGACTGACCTAACAAAAGAATATGGATGAGTACATTTCAAATTTTGTATGGAATGCATCCAAGAGGTGTATTTGAAATGAGAAATTTAGGAAAATAAGAATTGAGTGTTGATGGTGAATACTTTGTAGTGAGCATTAAATAACTATAGGAAAGAGTCAAGTAGAAATTGCAGGAAAGCAAGAACAAGTACAAACAGAGAGAAGACATGACAAGAAGACAAGTGGAGTTTAAAGTTGGTGAATTGGTTATGGAATACTTGAGAAAGGAGAGATTTCCTATAGAAACATATAACAAACTAAAGATTAAGAATATTGGGCAATGTAAATTTTTAAGAAAGTTTTCTTCTAATGCTTACGAAATAGAACTTCCAAGAGATATTGGAATTTGTCCCATTTTTAATGTTGTGGATTTGTATCCCTTCAAAGGGACAGAGGATGTTTCAACATATGAACCTGTAAGTGATGAAAATCATACCATTGGATGGAAGGAACAACTTCCTAGGACAATTCAAGAAGAGATTGAAACAATGTTGGATCAGAAAGTGACAAAGAAAACCAAAGGTGAAGAATACTTTCATTATTTGGTTAAATGGAAGAATCATTCAGTGGAGGATGCTACTTTGATGACATCAACAAAAATTATAAGTAAGACACAAGTGATGAAGATCTCAAGAACAATTATTTTCTTCCCCGGGAGTCTGATGTAGGAGCATCTGGCAGTAAATTTTGAGATTGACCAAGGGTCACAAACTTTACTAAGGGAGTTGGTTCCCTAATGTTTTATTTTTCATTTGTAATAGTTATATGAGATATCTCTAGAAGATATTTTGTTTGATTAGTTGATATGTGTCAATCTATTACTAAAATTTAGGAAAATATTCCTTGATTTAGAGTTTGGTTGAGATAGCACGGGATGTGTTGGTTTATGAGCTACCCGAAAGCTCAAAGATTTATTGGTTATTTTATATAGAATAGAGGTCAAAAAGTGTGATTGTGTGTAAGAGTGTGAGTGTGCAGAGGTCCGAGAGACCAATAAGGAATTAATCCTTCCTGCTGTAACCTTATTCCTTCAAATGTCTTAAAGAAAATCATTGTTCATGGAATCATGTTTTTTCTCGCATATTTGGTTTTAAAATATACTTATGATTTGTTGGGGTAGAGTGACGAGGCATTGTGTTTGTAGGTGATCGTGCGTGAATCCTTGCTATGGATTCAGAATTAGATTGAGGTTACAGAGGCAAAGAATCAACCCACAATTGCTTTTTGGGGCTGATCTAGTCGAGTTGACGTCTGTAGAAATTGTTCTATATTATAAATTGAGCGGGTGTCTAGGATTAGATCATGCAAATCCTTGTCTGAAATCAATGATCATGATTAATTCATCGGGATCGTCATATATTTACGCCAACATTCCCGAAGGACTTGTGCTAATGACAAATTACAATCACCAATGATAAAGGTGAAGGAGTTGGAGAGATAACGACAGTTCCTGGATCTCCGACGATAGTTGATCCTCGACAACAGTTATTCGTCGATGACAAACAAACTTGGTAACTATGCCAACGAGAAGTGGGATGATGACGATGAGATGAGAAAGATAAATAGATCATCAATCGGGATTAAGTCGAAGAAGAGAATCAACTATAGAGGCTAAAATGAATATTTCTGAAGGGTAAGTCAATCGACAGTGTCGATTAAATCCTTGAAGCCTGGATCGATGGTCCATAATGATTGGAGGTGGACCATTTTGTCGGACTATCATATGGTCAGGAAACAGAGTCCTGTGCACTTACTCCTTGGTAAAGTGCTAGCGATGATACATATATCGTTGGGACTGGTATATCGTAGGGGGTAGTTGGGTGTGTGTTCGATCTCGGTTAAAATCGTCGATGATGATAAGTCTATTTTCGGGTCGAAACAATTGAACATTGTAATTTCTCCACAACATGAATCCTCCGAGAACGACGACCTTAGCCTAATTTTGATTGCTTGGTCGCATAGGAATAAATAATTTGTGCCAAAGGGAGAAAAGGTGCTCAAGGTAACTTGTCCATTGGTCTGTGTAATAGAGTGGTTCATAACTATGTTAGGAGACAAATCCAAGGACGATTAAGGATTTTGTGGGTAGCCAAGTTCGAAGTTATCAATAGAGTTGTTTGAGAACTTTGTCCAGAGGTAATTGGACCTGGTAGGTCTACATCAATTATTGGAGGGCATAGATGTTGATGTATGTAGCATCAGACAAGGACTTCCACGTCAATTTTTGTCTAACACATGGGAGTTTTCCTTAATGCCTCTTAGGACTTAGGAGATTCACTTTAATAAATCAATTATAAAAGTGAATGTACTTTTGTAATTAATGTGAGTTTAATTTAATTAAATTCCTAAGTATTTGGCATTAGTGAATTAAATTAAATCCTAGCCATGAGATCTAAAGTGAAGGTGAGATTTGATCTCAGTGTTTGATTGATTTGGAGATCTAGGTTTTGTATTTAGGGTAAAATCAATATTATAAAAGGCAACCTATGTGAGAGGAGGAGACAAACACAAAATGAGTGAGTGAGATCTCAATAATTGGGTGGAGAAGGACTTCCATCCAAGTGTGTAAGGTCAAGGGCCGAGGAAAGGAGCAAAGGGGCAACAAAGGAGATAACAACTAACCAATATGATCAAAGGATTGATCTTGAGGTTTGTAGGGTTTGCCTATTTTTTGATTTGTATTTTCCTCAAGTGGGTCATTATCCCACGATAACAGCCCAGGATTTTATCTAATAAAATCAACAGGGTACTGGTTTTCCCTTCGAGGTTTTTTCCAGTGGAAATTTACCCAACAATGTCATGTACGATGTGTATGGTTTCATTATTTATGCTTCTGCTATAATGTTTTGTTATAACTCCATCGTGATTTTATTTAGTAATTTTATTAATGAGTTAATTTACAACAAGGGTTTACTTGGAATTAACTATCGGGTGTTGGGTTTGAGAATTTAACATGGTATCAAAGTCGTGGTTCTGAAAGGAGAAACCAGGTTGCAGAGTTGTGATCTTTTTTGCAATGCAAGAACTTTATTTTATTCTCTACAGGTCTACAGGTGAAAGATATTTTTTTTTAAAGGAATGAGAGGTACAACAACAATACAGTAGAAGTCATATAACATCCACAGTAAGAGATGTACAATGTAGGGTGATTTGTGTGTGTAGTTGTTGAATATCAAGCTAAGGTCAAGCTGCAGAGATTCATGTAAAAGAGATTTTGCAAGAAGGAGAGAGGGAGTAGTGACGGCTCAATCACTACAACAACTACCATCCATAAGAGCTGGGGTAGTTGCCACAGCATCTAGGACACCAACAGGTGCTACAACCATGGAAAAGGGGTCACAATAGGAATAGTAGGGAAGCAAACATCATGGATCAATCGACGAGGGTCTATAAGTTGCAGTAGTAGAGGAGTGGGTGCAACTAGCTAAGAAAATGTGGGTGTGAGATGAGGAATCAAGAAGAGGATCTGAGTGGGAGGCGCCGACAACCACAACCACTATGCCGATAGCTATAGCCTACAACTAAGGAGAAGCTGGTGGAAAGCTACAAAGAACAACCACCAGTGATAGGAGTAGATACATGGAACAACATGCAGGAGGCAGACATCAAAAGGTGGAGGAGCTAGGATGCAAGCTAAGGGAAGAAGGATTTGATAGCCAATAGTGTCATTGGATTAGGTTGTGCGTAGGGAAACCAACCTCCAGTAAGGAAAGGGGTTGACCAAGCTAGTAGCTAACAATGCCAATAGAAAATTGTTTGAGTAGCTAGGCCAAGGGCACGAGGAGCAGCCACTGTAGTTTCCATCACAGTAGTAGAGCTGCCACATAGGAAAAAAACAGGCCGTAGAGGTTTTTAAGAATCCCAAGAAGTCGTAGTGAAACTTAGAAAGGGCTCGACCAACCCATAGAAGTACCCAAGTAGCAGCAAAAGGCTACAAACAGCCCTAAGCAGCTTCAGGCATGGGTTCGGGCAAGGAGAAGCAAGTGTCTAGGAAAATGGAAGTAGGTATGGGCAGCGGGAAGTGGGTCCAGGAAGTGCACAACAGGCTTGAGAAGTGGGCAACAGATTCCAGGAAGTGAGTCTTGGGAAGGGATCTGGGCAACATAAAACATGTGTTGAGAAATGAAAGAGAACAAGGAGAAAGTAGCTATGAACGTTGAGAATATCAAAGAGAGTCAACCTTCAAGTTCAAGTGGGAAGGAGCATCCTTCCAAGTTTTTCAAGAAGGATTCATGGTGTGAGATGGCCATGCAGGATGCTCAGGAGTAAGTGGCTTCTACGAGCATGTTCAAAGGGAAGTCTTCGAAGAAGGGTCCAAACACGATGGCATGGATACCTTTATGTTAAGAGGAAAAATCAGATCAAGTGGATTGGAGAGCATCCATGGTATAGATATGATAGTGAAGACAAAGCCACCTCTGGGTGGTAGGAGTACCTTCCTAGTGTTGATGTATGTAGCATTGGACAAGTACTTCCACAATGGTTTGTGTCTAACATGTGGGAGTTGTCCTTAATACCTCTTAGGACTTAGGAGATTCATTTTGATAAAGTGATTATTAAAGTGAATGTAATTTTGTAATAAATGTGAGTTTAATTTAATTAAATGCCTAATTATTTAACATTAGTGAATCAAATTAAATCCTAGCCATTAGAAAAGTGAATGTGAAATTTAATCTCAGCCTTTGATCACTTTGGATATCTAGGTTTTGGATTTAGGGTAAAATCAATATCATAAAAGGAATCCTATGTGAGAGGAGGAGATAGATAGAGAATGAGTGAGTGAGATCTCATTGATTGGGTGGAGAAGGACCTCCATCCAAGTGTGCAAGGGTAGGAGCCGAGGAAAGGAGCAAAGGGGTCTCAAGGGAGATAGTAGCTAACTAGCCATATCGAAGGATTCATCTTGAGGTGTCTAAGGCTTGACTATTTTCTGATTTGTATTTTCCTCGAGTGGGCCATTATCCCAGGATGGGAGCCCATGATTTTATCTAATAAAATTAACAATGTATTGGTTTTCCCTTTGGGTTTTTTTCCAGGGGAAATTTACTCAAAAATGTCATGTGAAATGTGTATGGTTTCATTATTTATGCTTCTGCTATAATGGTTTTTTTAAACTCAATCGTGCTTTTATTTAATAATTGTCTTAATGAGTTAATTTACAACAACAATTTACTTGGAATTAACTGTCGGGTGTTGGGTTTGAGAAACTAACAATAGATTATAAGCGTTGCACCATTGGATGATGCCATGCCTCATGAGAGAGGCTTAGCATGATGAAACAAACATGACTTCACACCCCATTACTTGAGCATTTCATTATTTGACCATGGCGTCATGCTTAGAGAGCCTTGAGGTAACATGGGGGATGCACATAGTGATGTTGTGGCACAAGGGTGGTTCCTTACCCCATTGTTTTCTTGATTTTTGGATCATGAGGATGACATGGGACCCTTGGGATGATGACACCCTAGGCTTTGGAGGCTTCTCTCCCTATGATTTTTTCTTTCAAGATACATTCGAGGCATTTTTGTCATTATTTTGCATTATGTGGGCTATTCTTGAGGTCGACTTGCCTATTTTCATTGTAAATTATGTTTTTGACCCTAAATTATGGATCTAATTGTAAATTGGACTTGGGATTCCTCTACAAATGAGAGGCAAGTCATTTCATTTTCATAACAAATTATTGGAGATACTTATCTCTCTCTAAAAAAAAATTCTCCACTTTCTTGTCTTCTTTCGCAAAATGGAAAAAGAGTGTGATTTGGCTTGGAGGTGATCTTTTGGGTTTGAGGAAGCTCTCGTGTGGATTGGAAGGTGTTTCTAGCATTTACTTTGCAAAATGTCTCGGTTGTAAGTGGTTTTTCTTTCTTCTACTTTGATATTTTGCATACTATCATTTTTCAATGTTATCTTCATAACCCTAAAAGCTCTAATTTTCCCGTGTTTCTTTGCAAAAGGCTTGGATAAATATTTTCAAGACTCCTTTAAACCTAGTCCTTTGTATAATGACACCCCTAAGGATTATTGAGACTCCCTTAAGGCATCGTTCCCTTCCCCTCAATCTCTTGAAAAAGGTTATCTAGAAGGCAACATAACATCTACAAGGAAATCATTGTGATTCTCTTGCTAGACATCCTTGAGCAACATAACTATAGAGATTATTAAGACTCCTATTGATCTTGTTGCCTAGATTTCTCTTTGATCTTTTCCTTTCTTCTGCTCCTCCCTTTGACTCCATTTACCCTTTGAAGATAAGGCATTGGTTTCATTGATAAACATGATAATTTCTCTCTTGAAATCGTTATATCTCTTGTTTGATTGCTCATGTTTTAAGCAAGCTATTGATGCAAAAACATTGTGAAATTTCCTTAATTTCCTTGTTGTTGTTACAAAGGTAAAGCTACACCCATTAGGGATACATAAAGTTTGTTGATAACTCTCAATTTACTTGTTAATTCATCATGGAAGTTGTTTTCAAATGATTGGGTATTGATATATAGGTTAAGGAATAAAACTTTGCATATTCATTTCCTAATTTTAACAATGATTTCTTGTTGTTGTAGTAAAAGTTTGTTATAGCCTTTAGTGTTGTTATATACTGTTGATAGCATTCATTTTCCATCCCTTCTAATTGTTAAAATAGTTTTTTAAGTAATTGATAATTATCTACTTGTTAAGGGATTTCATCTAATATCATTACTTGTTGGCTTTGGCAGTGAAATATTGTGGTTGTTACATTCTATTCATTTCTTTTATCACCTTTAGTCTGCTGCAATTTTATGGTAGCAAGCCTTACCTGTTGAGTTGGTAATGGTTTTTGGGCTTATTTCATGATATTTTGTCTTGGGATTGTTGTCCTAACATTGGTTTTGCAGGTGACATCCTAGCTTACCTTATTTCCTCCCCCAAGCCTTCTTTCTTCAAGCCCTAGCCACCTTATTCAAGTGATCAAAACATGAATCTTTCCAAACCATTTG
>ML845535.1:15229-50982 GCA_009831015.1 Picea engelmannii | reverse complement strand
CCAACACTCACAACCAAGACCTTGAAAACCGCATAGCTACCCACATTGATTCCAAAATGGACTACCTGCAAAGGAACTGAAGAAGGACATCACTTCCCACCTTGCCAGCCAACTTGAATCCCACCTTAAATCTCAGCTTGACTCATTTGCTGCCAAGATCCTAGAAAAATTGTCCATTTCTAGAATCCCTTCCTCATTTGACGAACCTTTTAACCTCGAAAGTACCACTTCTTCCAATTTCTTGTAGTTTAAGTCCAACCCTTTTCATCGTAATATGTGTCTTCCACGAGTGGAGGGGAACAAATTTGATGGCTCATATCCCACTGGTTGGGTCACTCAAATGGAACACTACTTCTCCTTGCATGGCATCACTGATGACTTGGCCAAAATTTGTTACAGTATCCTCTATTTGGACCTTGAACGTTGGAAATGGTGGCAATGGCTTTGAAAATCACGCCAAGGATATGTGGCTTGGACCTAGTTTGTGGTTGAACTCTATGACCGCTTTGACACTGATACACACTCCTTGGGTCGTCTGAACAAATTGAAACAATCAGGTACAATGGAAGAGTTTATAACTGCATTTGAGCAATTAGCTTTCAACAGAGAGGGCATGTCTGATACTTTTTTCCGAGAATGCTTTATCAGTGGCCTCAAGGATGACATCCGACCTCAAGTCCTCATGACTCGCCCCCAGACTTGGTTGGAAGCTACTCAATGTGCCAAGGAATCCCAACAGGTTCTTTTTTCCCAACACTACAAACCTTCTTTCCCTACGTGCCCTCGCCCTACCACTCTTGCCCCTCATCCCACCCCTCTAAAGATCCAAAAATTAACCTAGGCAGAAATGGTTGAACGCCAACTCAAAGGTCTTTCCTATAATTGTGATGAAAAATATTGATCCATAATATATTTGCAGAATGAAATGAAGGAAGATTATTATCAAAAGATGCTTAACACAAAACAACAGATATACAATAAAACCAATTTCTATTCAATAAGGAAATAAGCTGAAACTGTAAAATGCAGTGAAAACAAGCTTGATAGAATGGTAGCGGCTTATCTATGAGAAGAGATGTGATGACTGCGCTCATTCACAAGAAGATGATTGCAATGAGGCTTTGAAGACATTTTTATAATAAAAATGAATTTAAAAAACCCTAGACCTCCAAAAAGCCTAACCCTGGGAGATGAAGCGCCAAAAGTCATGTGGGCCCCGTTTGGGTAAGTTAGTACATCAACTTCCCGGGGTCGTAACTTTTGCATAGGATCTCTGTTTTAGGCGCACGATAGCCCATTGGAAAGGTCTATCCGAGGACTACACATTATGATGTTATCTATAAAATATCATTTTGACTGTGGCGAGCCCTAAAAAATATTGTTTAGGGCCTCAAAACGACCCCGCAAGTTAGGGACACGAAAACTAGGGAAAAAACTGCCAAAATGAGCTAGTTGGAATAGATGGGAGGCCACCGACATCCATCTGGATCAAATATTTTCTAGGGCACATGTGTAAGGAAAATAATTAGTTCATGAACATCTCTAAGGATGTTGTTGAATATGAGATCGAGGCTTCTCATGCAGCCGAGCTACCCAAGCCAGCTCCTATCACTCTGCCATTTGATCCACCAGAAGTTGAACCGATCATTTCCTTGATTGCACTCACTAGCTTCTCTTCTCCCCAAACCATCAAGATAATTGGCTACATTAAAAACTAGAAGGTCATCATCCTAATTGATAGTAGTAGCACTCAAAATTTCGTTCATCAACACAATGCTCAAGAAACCCATTTCTATATCCATGTAGTCAACATTTTTCAAATCATGATTGCCAATGGAGGTTCCATGAAATGTGGGGGGTGTTATGAAAATGTGCGTCTCCAAATTGGCTAGTACAACTTGAAATCTCATATGTTCACGATCAACATGGGTGGTTGTGACATTGTGTTAGGTGCAAAATGGTTATACACTCTTAGTCCCATCCTCATGGATTTTAAGGAATCGACCATGCAGTTTCAATAGGAATACTAACAATATAAGTTCTAAGGCATCAGAACAGGCTCCCCTGAGATCATCAGTTCCCATTGAATGGAAAAGCTCCTAAAAAATGGCCATTCCAACATTATTTCCCAACTCAATGCCATTCAAGTAGTTGAGATGCCATCTTTGCATCTTAACCTCCAATCTATACTTTCCAAACACCACACTATTTTTTATACTCCCCATGGCCTTCCCCCTTCCCGCGGTGTTCATGATCATTCCATTCCCCTAGTTCTAAGTAGTCTTCCTCCCAATGTCCGCCCATGTCATCATCCCTTTGCCCAGAATAATGAAATTGAGAAAATTGTTCAAGAATTGCTCGACGAGGGTGTCATCTGCCATAGTACCAACCCTTATTCTTCTCATGTGTTCATGGTCCTCCAGAAAGAAGGAACGCGATGCATATGTCCCGAATTTCATGCTCTCAACAAACTCACCATCAAAGACAAGTTTTCCATTCCTATCATTGATGATCTATTGGATGAATTGAGTGCTTCTCACTAATTTACTAAACTTGATCTTCGTTATGGTTACCACCAGATATGTATGAATGAGGCTAACATTCCCAAGACGACCTTTTGAACTCATGAGGGCCACTTTGAGTTCTTGTTCATGCCCTTTGGCCTGTACAATGCCCCCTCCACTTTCCAAAGTCTCATGAATCATGTCTTCCATCTTTTTCTCCATCATTTTGTCTTAGTTTTCTTTGACGATATTCTCATCTATAGTAAAAAATGGACAACCCATCTTTCCCATGTGGATCAAGTTCTACATCTCCTTTCTCAACACCAAATTTTCCTCAAGCAATATAAATGTGCCTTTGGGCTTCAAAAGTGGAGTATTTGGGTCATATTGTTGGCAAGGATGGTGTCAAGGTGGATCCTAACAAAATTGAATCCATGCAGGATTGGACTCACCCCAAAAATCTCAAGAGTTTGCATGGTTTTCTGGGTTTAATGGGATATTATCACAAATTTGTTAAGAACTATGGAAAAATTGCAACACCTCTCATTGCTCTCCTTAAAAAGAATGCTTTGAATTGGACTCCTGCAGCTGATCAAGCCTTACATGCTTTGAAAGAAGATATGTGCACAACTCCTCTCTTGGCCCTTCCCAACTTCAAAAATACTTTTGTCCTAGAATGTGATGCATCCAGGAAAGGAATTGGCACAACTAATCTCATGCAAGAAGGACAACCGGTGGCCTTCACCAGTAAACAACTTTTAGAGCGCCATTTGGGCCAATAAATATATGAAAAGGAAATGTTGGCTATTGTACATGATGTGGATCTATGGAGTCCTTATCTGTTGGGACAACACTTCTAAATTAAAACCAATCATTAGAGCCTCAAGCATTTTCTGGAACAATGAATTTCCTCCCTAGAGAAACAAAAATGGGTCACCAAGCTATTTGGATATGATTATGAGATAATTTACAAGAAATGAAAAGAAAATGTGGTTGTTGACGCTCTTTCCCGGAAGTATGAAGACGAATGATTTGTTTTTTCTCAACCCTTCATTTTACCAGATTGGTTCCAAGCTGCTGACCAGGAATGGCTACAAGACCCCAAATTTTTTGGCCTTATCCAACAGTTGCAAGACAACTCTCCGATTTCTCCTGGGTACTCTTGGCACAATAATGAGCTTCGCTACAAAGGTCATATGTATCTCAAAAAACAGTCGCAACTTAAATCTCAGGTGCTTTCGAAGCTTCATGCTTCCCCCACAACTAGGAATTCAGGGTTCACCAAAACATATGAAAGGGTCAAACACTCATTTTTCTAGGATGGTATGAAACAAGATGTCCACACCTTTGTGGCTGAAGGTGATGTCTGTCAATGGAATAAGGGAGAAATAATCAAGACCCCCTGAACACTCCAATTGCTCCTGATTTTGTCAGCTATTTGGCATGATATTTCTATGGACTTCATTGTTGGCATACCTAAATTAGGCAATTAATCAATCATCATGGTGGTAGTTGATTGTCCATTTTTTTGCTCTCCAACACCCATTCACAACATCCATAATGGCTCAATTTTTCATGGATAATATCTTCAAGCTTCATGACATGCCTTAGTCTATTGTCTCTGACCGAGACCCCACTTTTACCAACAATTTTTGGCAATAATTGTTCTATCTCCAGGGCACCCAATTGCATCTCAACACTGCCTATCATTCCTATACTGATGGCCAAACTGAATTTGTCAACAAGTGTTTGGAAACCTATTTGCGTTGTTTTGCATCTGAATGACAGAATCAATGGACTCAGTGGTTACCCCTTGTTGAATGGTGGTACAACACATCTTACCATACAACTACTCACATGACTCCTTTTGAAGAAATCTATGGACAAAAGTCAACATTGGTTCTCTCCTACATGTTAGGTGTATCGAAGGTTCATGAGGTTGACAACAATCTTGTAGTTCATGAGGCGATTCTCCGCACCCTCAAAACAAATTTGGCCATGGATCAAAATCACATGAAGAAACAAGTAGATCACGTTCATTCCAAACGACAATTTTTTGACGGGGACGAGGTGTTTCTTCATATGCAACCATATAAGCAGACCTCATTCAAATCATACCATTGTTATGAGCTTGCTCCCAAATTTTATGGTCCTTACAAAATTCTCAAGCAAGTAGGGTAGGTGGCTTACCAGCTAGCTCTAAGCTCCATCATGTTTTTCATGTCTCATGCTTAAAGAAGGTGACCGGTAATAAGTTCCAAACTCAAACCAGTCTCCCTGAGTTGGATGAAGAAGGTTCCATTTGGTTGCAACCACAAGGAGTCTTGGACCAACGTGAGCATCGTCTCCATTAGCGCACCATCAAGGCAGTGTTAGTGCAGTGGAAAGATACAACTACTGAAGATGCCACTTGGGAGCTGGCTACCATTCTGCAATAGTTTCCTCATCTAAAGCCTTGAGGACAAGGCTCTTTTGCAAAGGGGAGGGCATGTTAGCGACCTAACCTCCCTAACCCCTCACATAGATAGAATAATATATTTCCATATAATAAAGGTCGACATTAATTAATAAGGCCTATTTAATAAATTGGAAAAATTCAATGTAAGAAGACCTAATAGAAGCTTTCACATCTAGAAATATTTTCCTCTAGAATGATCTTTAGAAGATAGAATTAGTATAAATAAGAGTAGGAGTCATGAGAAGTTTTGTCTTGAGAATTATTGTAATAGAGCGTTTCTCTATTGGAGGTTTCCCACTCAATGAGGCAAGTGAACATTGTTTCCTATCAATACAGGTATTATTTGGTGTCGTGGTTTCATATATTGTGTTGTTTTGTTGTTATTCTCTGCAATATTTCTATTTTTGGCTATTATAATAGATCTGATACCTTACACATCGACATTACCAAGGAAGGAGATGGAATAATCAACAATATCTGTGGAATAGGGCATCACAAAACCATTATTTGATAGGATATTATGAAAGACCAACAACTACAACAAATTGGATAAGTCATAGCAACAACACATGGAATCAAAGGAAAGAAAATTATGCAAAAACTAACTATTGAGGATCAAGACCAAAAAGAATTGAGTATGGATGGATTGATGATAATTGGTGGCAACAAGAAAGTTGGAATATGAGGAAATTATATTACTTTGTTTAATCACATGCAACTGTTATGATCCAATGCCTAAAAAATGATAAGAAATCAATAAATTACAGTCCACTTCGAGGGGGAAATATCCCTTACAATATATCCACTTCAAAACACGATATGAGTTGAGATAAGATGCTCCTAATATTATCTCTCCTTGGTGTATAGAGGAGACAAAGGGTACAATTATAATGAAAGGGTGCGATGAAGGGGTTCAGAGCCTACATACAATTAAAATACGAGAAATGTAATAATTCAATAAGGGGATTAATAAGGGGTTTTATACATAAGATGGGGATTTTTCTAGGGTTAACATGCCCCTCCCCTTCAAACAAGTGTTGTCCTCGGCACTTGACTAACCAAAAATTATTTTGCACGAAGAACTCATCTTCCCATGTTGCCTTCTCCACTATTAGGTTCTTCCATTTGATGAGGTACTCTGTAATTGCTCGACTTCTCAACTGCTTAAATCTTGTTTCAAGGATTGTTTCTGGCTCTATTATGATTTTCCCTTCTTCATTGATATCTGGTAAAATAGTTTGGACTGGAATCTTGTTGTCGATGACCTTCTTTAAGCAAGAAACATGGAAGACTGGATGTACACGTGAATATGGAGGCAACTCCAATTTGTAAGCCATACTTCCAATCCTTTGCAAAACCTTATAGGGGCCATAATATTTGGGTGCTAATTTATTGTCCTTCTTTTTTTGCTTGAGGGAGATTTGTTTGTATGGTTGTAGCCTTAGAAATACCCAATCCCCCACTTCAAATTTCCTTTCACTGCGATGTTGATCTTCTTGTTGTTTCATCCTATTTTGTGCTATAACCAAGTTGTCCTTCAATAGTTCAAGGACCTCTTGTTGGTTCCCTATGTGGTCCTCCACTGCTTGAATCTTTGTATTCCCTTTCAAGGGTGATGCGATGGATGGAGGATGATATCCATAAAGTGCCAGAAATGGGGACATTTTTTTATGAAGTATGGAAGGATATGTTGTACCTCCATTCCACCAAGGGCAATCACTTGACCCATTGTGTCTATTTATTGGATGCAAATCAATGAATATATCCTTCTAGAAATTTATTCACAATCTCATTTTTCCCATCAGATTGAGGGTGGTAAGATGCGCTATGGGCCAATTGTGTACCCAAACAAGAAAATAATCCAGTCCATAAATTTCCAGTGAAAATTAGGTCTCTGTCACTTACAATAATCTTGGGGATTCCATGTAGTTTTTGAATTGTTTCCATGAATGCTACTACTACCATACTTGCTTTAAAAGGATGAGAAAGAGAGTAAAAATGAGCATACTTTATTAGCCGATCCACTACTACCATGATGATAGTCTTTTCTTCGGATTTGGGTAAACCTGCAATAAAATCCATTGAAACTTTTTCCAATGTTGGCTTGGTATAGCTAATGGTTGTAGGAGACTTGGAGTCTTAATTGTCTCTCCCTTATTCTGTTGGTAGACCAAACATTCATACACAAAATTTTGAACATCATTTTGAAGACCTTCCCAGAAAAATCCTTCTTGATCATGTGGTATGTTTTTAAGAATCCTAAATGTCCCCCTATAGGAGAAGTGTGCAATTCCAAAAGAATTTTCGGTTTGAGTTAGGAATTCTTACATAAGTATAGGCGATCTTGATACCATATCAAATCATTCTTCCATACAAAATTATATAATCAACTAGGGTCTTCATGTAGTTGTTGAATGATCTTGCATATATCTTGATCTTGATTCTATTCTCTCTTTGCTTCTTCCACCCAATTAGGCCGCGGGATAGAAATAACACATAGTGAACCTTATGTTTCTTATTCTTTCTTAGAAAGGATCCGCCACAACAATATGTTTTCCATTTTTGTAGATAATTTCAAATTCATAACCCGACATCTTTGTAACCCATTTTTGTTGCTCTTCTGAAGATAATCGTTGCTCCAAGAAGTACTTCAAACTGTCATGATCTGTTTTTACCTTGAAGTGTCTTCCTATTAGGTAGGGGCGCCATGTATGAATTGCATGTAGTATGAACAACATTTATTTTTCATAAATGGGTTTGACTAAGATTTTCCCTTTAAGTTGGCTACTTTCCTTCCTTCCTGCATTAAAATTGCACCAATTCTATGGCCTGAGGCATCACACTCCACAATAAATGTTTTTCTTAAATTCAGGTGTGGCCAAGATGAGAGTTGTACACATAGCCTCCTTAAGTTTCTCAAAATCTTTGGTTGCTTCTTCGGTCCAAGAAAATACTTCATTCTTTAATAATGCCATTAGAGGTGTTGCTATTTGAACATAGTTCTTGACAAACTTGCGGTAATATCCTATCAATCTTAAGAATACTCTAAGTTTCTTCAAGGTTTTGGGAATTGGCCATTCCCCCACATCTTTAATTTTATTAGGGTCCACTTTTACACCTTCATGAGATACAATATGACCCAAATATTCCACTTCTTGAACCCCAAAGACACACTTGGAAAACTTTGCATAAAGTTGTTTCTCTTCCAATAGTTCTAATACTTTGTCAACATGTTGTACATGCTCTTCCAAAAATTTGTTGTAGATTAGTATGTCATCAAAAAATACTAACACAAATTTTCTAAGGGCGGGCTTGAAAATATAATTCATCAAGCTTTGAGATGTGGAAGGTGCATTAGTAAGTCTAAATGGCATAACCAAAAACTCATAATGACCTTCATGTGTTATAAAAGCTATTTTAGGAATGTCTTCCTACCTCATTCTAATTTGATGATATCCCGAACGAAGATCCAACTTAGTAAAAAATTTTGCTCCATGCAATTCATCTAATAATTCATCAGTGACATGGATAGGAAACTTATCTTTGATGGTCATTTTGTTGAGTTGTCTATAATCTGGAAACATACGCCATAAACCATTTTATTTTGTAACCAACACCATTGGTGAAGAGAAAGAACTTTGGCTATGTTGAATGATGCCAACCTCTAACATTTCTTGGATCATGCGCTCAATCTCACTCTTCTATGCATATGGATACCTATAATTCCTAATGTTAGGTGGTACACTTTCTGGTTGCAAGTGAATAACATGATCATGATCTCGATCAGGTGAAAGACCCTTAGGAATTTTGACAAATACCTTGGAATGATTGTTGATAATTTTTTGGAGATTCGATGGAGCAGGGGCTATAGATGTTTGAACATCAAGTGAGCAAAATTGTGCAATTTCACCCTGGTGTCCCTTTTTGAGTAAGTTTTACATGCTTTTAGAGCTTATTACTTTAGAGGGTTTCCCTTGGACTACTCTAAGCTCAATTTCCTTTCCATTTGAGGAAAATCTCATGAAAATATTTTGAAAATCAAAGGCCACTAGTCCTAGTGATTGCAACCATTGAACCCATAATACAACATCATCACCCCCCATTTGGATGGAAATCATGGGGATATCTAGAAAATACTCCCCCATGTTGAGATTAATACTATGACATTTCCCTGAACAATTTATGGTACCTCCATTTGCAATCATTACTTGAAACTCTGGTGCAGGATATACAAAGAAATTGAGATCTTTTGCTAATTTGTAATTGATGAAATTATGGGTGCTACCAGAATCAATCAATACTATTACCTTTTTATTTTTGATGTATCCTTGTATCTTGAGGGTTTGTGGAGTTACCATGTCAGCCAATGCATGGAAATATATTGTTGGAGTAATCTCTTCTAGATTTGGGTCTTTTGAAGGTTCCAATTCTTGATATTCTTCCTCTTCACAGTCTATGTAGAATAATTTCTTCTCATCACATTTATGCCCCTTACTGTACTTGTTGTCACAATTGAAACATAGTCATTTTTATCTTCTTTCATCCATTTGTTGAGGTGTCAACCTTGTTGGTTTAGGTACTCTATCATTTTCCTCTTCATAGTCTATGTAGAATAATTCATTCTCGTCGCATTTATGCCCTTTACTGTACTTGTTATCACAATTGAAACATAGTCCTTTTGCTCTTCTTTCATTCATTTGTTGAGGTGTCAACCTTGTTGGTTGAGGTATGGTTATCTTATGACCCCCAAAACGATCTCTACTTCCAATGTTATACTTGTGTGTAGCCTTATTTTTGGCATGAATAGGAAGAGCATTTTTCATAGCTTCCACAATACTTGTAGGTTGTCTTAAGAAAAGCTCATGTTTAATGACTTCTTTTAATGCACCCATTAAGATTCCAATAAGTGTTCGTCACTTATGTTATCCACCCTTGTGGCCAATACCTGGAATTCAAAATTACAATCTTCAATATCACTTAAGTGTTTGATTCTTGTCAATTGACTGAAGTAGTCTTGTTCCCAAACTTTCCCATATTGTGCTTCTAAGTCTCTTGTAAATAAACCCCAAGTGTAGTGATATAAAGGGGGCTACCTTTTCACTATCCATTGATACCATTGATATGGTTTTATCTCAAAGTTAAAGGTTGCTATGTGAATCATTTTCTTATCATCCATAATATTATGTAGTTTGAAATATTGCTCTATTTGGTTCACCCATGTAAAGACCTTTGCACCATAAAACTTCTTTAATTCAATTTTGGGAAAGTTGAATTTAGGACCCCCATCATAATTAACTCCACTATTAGAGTTAATTCCACTTGAAAATTACTTATTATCAGTAGGTTGTTCAACATGAATACTACCTTTATTTTCATGGGTTCCTGGAATTTTGATATGTCCTTTAGTGGGTCTCTCATCGAGAGCCTGGAAGATTAAGGAAGCCAACGAATTATGCAATTTTTTGCATATTTTCATACATCTTACTTGTCATGTCCTCCATCTCCCTATTCATCTTATTTTCCATTTCATGCATATTTATTTTCATCTCATTCTTATTCTCATTCATCATTTTTTCTATTTCCTCCATCATTTGTTCTCTATTTTCAATGATCTTCATTTCCATCTGGCGATAAATCTCACCTATTTCATATTGAGTCATGGTTGAGATTTCTAGAGGTTTAACTGGTGTTGTCATATTTTTTTGATCCATGTAGAAAAAAAAAATAATACTTCTCTTTTCCCTGTTTATCACAAACTTTGAATCACCAAAAATAGATGTTCCAATAAAACGTTATGCCAATTGCAAGTTACGTACCTTTCAAACCCTTAATTTGGAGTCTTTCCTCTAGGTCGACATTCCTTCTAGTGTATCTCTAAACTTTTGGCCCTCCTGAGTCTAAAATTTCATTTTGTAGTCCTATGATATGTCCTCTCTTCAATGCCACAGTTCTGATCAAAATTGGATGTTCCAAGTGGAATTTATGGTAACTTCCCCACACCTTGTTGATTTTTGGACTTTCCAGGAGAGTGAACTTTTACAACGTTCCCCGTGCAGAATATTTGATATATGATTCTGAAAATTGTACCAAAAATACTACAAACTGTCCTAGTTCCAATGAAACTGGTCTCATGCAATTTGGATCCTCGGTGAAGAATAAATGCCTATTTTACCTGGAACACCTGTTTGAGATTAGTTAATAGGACTAGTCAGATACCCTATCTTCCACATGGTGTATCTCCAAAAGTATGAGGACCCAGAAGGGAATTTTTTTACCATAGATGCCTTGATATTTATTCTTAATAACCTCTGATTTTCATTGTCTGAATCATCCTAGAAACAAATTTATATTGAAAATGATAATATTACTTTCTTGGAGAAGAAAAACCCTAGTATCAATGAGCTCTGATACCAAATGTTATGATCCAATGCCTAAAAAATGATAAGAAATCAATAAATTATAGTCCACTTCGAGGGGGAAACCTCCTTTACAATATATCCACTTTAGAAAACAATATGAGTTGAGATAAAATGCTCCTAAGACTAACTCTCCTTGGTGTATATATAGGAGACAAAGGGTACAATTATAATGAAAGGGTGCAATGAAGGGGTTTAAAGCCTACATACAATTACAATACAAGAAATGTAATAATTCAATAAGGGGCTTAATATGGGGTTTTATACATAACATGGGGCTTTGTCTAGGGCTTAACAACAACACCCTTAATTGCAAAGCTTTGAGGACAAATATTTATGAAGGAGGGTACTATGATATGACCCCAAGGGGGCATATATAGGGATAAATGTATATGATATGAGCTCAAAGGGGGCATATATGGTGTTAATTTTATATTTAATGGGGTAAATGTATATGATATAGTGGTCAACCTAATAAAGGGGCCACATGTGCAATGTGTGAATAGTTATATATAGAGATCAAGTAGTCATTGTTGAGGGACATGTGATTTGGAAGTACAGATGTATTTATATATTTGGAGGAGGTTCTCCTATTCTTTAAGGATTTATTGTGTAACTCATCTCTCTTATATATCTTTGAGTCATGCTCCATGCTCACATTTGGTGTACATGGTGTGTACTCTAGTTTCTTGTGACATTTTAAAGTTTTGGTACACAACACACACCTAACTAATAAGTGTGTTGGAAAAGGATGGCATGCACTTGAAAAATCATGTCATAAGTAAACATACATCAACATTACTACTTGACCTTTACTATTACATGGAGTAACATATACATGAACCATAGAATTGAAATGTTTGGGACTCCTAATGATCCAATGCTTCTCTACTTTCTTAATTGAAATAATGATCCATTATCTACTCATCCAAAAACAACTTTGGCTTCAAAGTACTGAATATAATAACATCACATGTTGACAATGATGTTGTAAGATTTAAAATTATTTCATAGAAAGTTATATTAAGGAGGAAACCCAATGGTAGAAATGAAATGCTTAATTTTCATTGTATCACATGGAACCTTCCATGTATTAACATTATCTTTATCATCATATATGCAACATCCCACTCTTGCAAGCACATGTTATCAACTTATTCTTTGAGGACACTTGCGTGCAAGTGATCCGGTTATAGTACATGGTTATTTGTTCCGCTTATGGATTTTTATTATGATGTTGATGGTTGTGATTTAATGTTATTTGATATATATGTATTGACAGATGCTATTGACGAGTTTTCCCTGAGTGTACAACACACTTGACAGATTGTGGATGTCATTGGCATCAATGAACCCCCTTGGACTCCGGATTGAGTCAGGGAGTGGATTGTATTGGTTTGAGTATATCATTTATGCATATGTGACATTTGATTCATTATAGTTTGATTTTGAATATATATCATTGACAATGTTTCGTCTATGGATGCAAGCTGACGAATGCTTGCTAATCTGACTCACATAAGGAGTAAAGGGGCCATGCACATAAACCAGATATCGAGGGAGAGGTGTGGCAACGTCCCTGTCACAACCTACTAGCACTCCTGTTGTGGCTCGAATTGTAGGTTAACGATTACCAAGTTTGAGAGGTCCACGATGTCGTGAGGGCAGACTGAGATAGTCGTTCATGAAGATTTTTAAGGGGCACGCAATAAAGAAAAGTCCTTATTCCTTAGAAGCCCTTAGTCTCTCACAAGGTCTCCCAAATGGAGTGTTGAATCCAAGGGTTGGACAGCTACCAAAACTAGTCAAAAGGCGAGTGACACCCTTGGAGCATAGAGTGTGTCTTGAAGGGCACGTTGCGTAAATAAAACTTGGGTCAATGAATCTAGGTGGCCTAGAAAACCTTGAAAGAATAATAATTAAACCTTAAAAAAATATTTCAGCCTTGCCTGATTTAATTACTTAATTAAAGAATGAAGTTAATAATTGTAAATCTCAAATGAAAGTCTAAGCCTATTCAAAAAAGGGAAATTAAGCCTAAGTCTAAGCTTTGTAAGAAGACTAAGACTAAATTATAAATTAAATTAAAAAGGAATGAAGTAAATCAAGTTAAGAATTAAGAAAAGGTGAAATATATCTAAAGATTGATATAAGGCACAAGTGTGCAAGAAAATATTAAAAGGGAGTTTTAAAATAAGAAAGAAATAAAGATGAGAGAATAAGGTATGTATAGAAAGGAATCTAGAGTCTAGCTACCACTAGTTTAACTAGAAGAAGACTCCTATTTTAACTCAACTCAGATTTAGTAAGGCATCAATCATTAAATAAGAATATGGGGAATAAAGAGACAACTAGAAGTGATTTAAGGAGCACTTTTGGGAAATGTGTGGGAAATTGACTTTTAATTAATACTTGTGCAACTTGGGGGAGAGGGTGAAAAGTGTGAGGAGGAATAATTATAAATAAATTAATTAAAAAGCTAAGTATTTGTGCAAGTGGGGAGGTGTCAGTGAGAAAATTCTTATAAAGCAAATAGTCAAGATGGGAAAGGGACCACACTGGTTATTGGTAAAGTTATGTTGTCGAATTATTTTTGACTGGTTTTATTTGTGAGAGTTGGGATACCCATCTTGAGAGAGAGTGGTGGCTCTACCTTGCGAGGCAAGCTGAGAGCTAGAGGATTTCTGGTTTTGTGTGCGTGGCCCCTTTGCGGCTCGGGGGGCTAAGGGGAAGAAGAGTACCCCTAGTGTTGGCTGGGAGGTACAAGTGAAGTCTCAACGATTAGCAAGCGGGAGGTTGGAAGGAACGCCAGTTGCTGAAGATCATCTCCAGACCCATCTTCACCATCAGTTACAATATTTTATGGAATTTGTAATTGCATTGGATTTAAATTGTATAATAAAGTTTTTATAAATTGTTGTGGGCTGTGTTGAATCTTGAATTTGTATAGACCAACTCCTTGAGGGCTATATAAAAAATGAAAGTGAATTTGTATTCATTGTCGTTGTGAGTTTCTGCTAAGGAATCAAATTTTTCTTAATTATGGTGCCTTTATTTTTAATCCGGTTAGGTTACTTGTGCTTGCTATTTTTTGAATTTTCCAAGGAATGCACTAAAATAAACTGACAATCGATAGGTGATATATATATACAAAATTTCATTTCCTTGATCAATGCATGGAGTTGCATATCCGAGTCTGGTTATTTCGTCTTGTTGATTTTTCTCCAACGATTATGTAGATTGCTTCCTCTGTGTAAAATAGTTGAATTTCCTTTGGAACAAAAATTCCATGGGACTCAACTTTGATTGACTCCGTCATTTCTCTATGTGATTAACTTATTAAGTTGTTCCTTCCAAAAAGAAACCCCACTTCATATGGGTATCCGCTGTTAGATCTTGCAGTATTTCTCCCAAATCTCTTTTGCGCCCTTCTCATCACTCAATCCAATGATAGATTTCAGGTTATGCTTAGTGTACCCTTCTCTGAACTCAATCCCATGAAAAATTTCAGGCTATGCTTAGTGCGTCCTTCTAAGAACTCAATCCCATGACAAATTTTGGGATTTTCTTAGTGCACCCTTCTCAGAACTCAATCCAACGACAGATTTCGGGCTTTGCTTAGTGCACCCTTCTCATAACTCAATCCAATGACTATTCTTACCATCACAAATTCCTTTAACTGCTTAGACATCGCGATCAATTAGTTTCTATCGTTCCGTCTGTTCAAACACTACGAATCATTAGTTAATTTAGGTGAGCAATTCAAATACCATTACTTCAATGGAGCTGAGCGTGACAATTGGTTTCCCGGTAAAAGTAATGTTCTGGCAGGATTTTACATGGTCTTGCTTCTCTGTGACTGTAGTGGAGGTCTATAAACCTGAGAAGTTAAAAGAACGTTGTAGAAGAATATTGGCACCTAACTTTATTCCTGCATAGAATTTCAAACCACATCTATCTTCCACACTTTCATTGGTAGTTGAACTCGTTTCCTCTCCCTTATAGTGTGGCTGTCAGGGAATTACATTGGCACCTGCAGTTCGTTTAAATGACTGCTCTTCCTCATCACAAATTTCCTTAATTGACTATCAGCGAATTTCACTAGCCCCTTGGAAATCGTTCAATGTCTGCCAATGATTTTGTTTGCTCCAACAAATTGAAAATACCTCCCTGTAGCAATTCTCTTTGTCCAAGATTTGTATTTTTCCTGCCAACGATTTCAATGGCACTTGCAATTCCTTAAATGATTGCCAACAAATTCAATGGCACCTACAATTCCCTAAATGACTACCAACGATTTCAATGGCACTTGCAAGTCTTTAAATGATTTCCAACGATTACAATGGCACTTGCAATATTTAAAGGCTAAATTTCCTTCTGCGTGGCGCAAAACTAGAAGTTGTCGCTTGAGTTTCCATTTTTGTCTGGCTTCTAACAACTGATAATGGATTGACAAATTCTCCCTCCAACTATTTAAAGAAACCCGTGATCTTATCTTAATTTGTGTGATCACTCTAGTGGCAATGCCTTCTACTATCCACAGGCGTGATATAAATTATGAACTCTTACTCTAAATTGACTAAGAACATGATACAAATAAGGTAACCATGATAACAATGTAATAGATTTTTACTATTTATATTCAACAACATTCTTTAATCTAAGATAAGGGTAAATTCTTATCTCCAGTCTAAATAAGTATCTTTGGAAGAGGAATATCTATTATAGGCATCGTGGATTAAACCACTATTGAAATCCCTAAAGCACCACTTATGGAATACATATTATATAATATTTAAGGCCAACCAACACTCTAAATCTAAGATAAAGGTCAAATCTTAATTAAATTAATAAAGTGATTGATGAGAAAAATACCTTTGATATTCCATGGATAAACCTATAATTGGTGTTCTTAAAAGTACCACATAACATAAATTATATGAGAATGATGTCTTAGTATCTTGTAATTGATAATTATAACACATGTTAGGGTTGCTTACTTAATTTTGATGTATAAATTAGTTAAATAGAATAGACTTTCCATTATGATAATGATTCATTTTAGAATTTGTATTATTGTTAGTATACATAATGCGTCTTGCACATTTAGTATTCTTAAAGAGTTGCACAACTCCTAAGGAGGGAGAATTCAAGTATGCCTTTTTCTTCGCTACACAAGCATCACATATAATTATAATATGTCATCATATTTGGTTAACAAAATGGTGTAACTTGCTCAAGAGAGCCTTACTCCATTTTATGGGTAATTTGGTTTATCATATGAATTAATAAGAGTAATTTTGCATTTGAGGGATATAAAGTAGTTCGTTTAGACGCCATTACTTTTTGTGTATTTTAACTTTATTTGTATAGGACGAGTTATGACTTTTTGGTAAAATTTTAGTTCTAAGGTGTGTATGTATTATTTTGTCACTCGATGATTTAATTATTGTATTGAATTTATTGCGCATGTAGATATTACAATGTTATGGTTTAGTACTTCAGTAATTGCTTTAATGATCATTAATCATAGTAGATTGCACTTTGTATCTAATGAATATATGAAAGGTATTGTGGTGGACCGAGTCATGAATATAGGAGTATGGCTATGGGTAAGGGAATTAGACACCTCCTTTTTCCTCAGAACAATCGCCAGTCCTGAGACCTTGAGTGGTCATAATCAATCGGATGAATCCTAGACTTGAGCGTTGCTTATGGGTCTTGGAGGTCCTAACCATGCAGGATAGGATCGGCGGGTAGTTCCTTTAATATTCAATGACATGGTTGATCATTATTAGTATTTTCTTTAGTTGATAGTGATGTGTTGAATTGCGTCGCTATTATGTTTATGTGTTGATCATGTGTCGCTATTAATTATGTTAATGCGTTGATTTGTGTTGTTAATAATTATAATGATGTGTTGTTGGAGATGCTATTAATTATGTTGTGACGATTTGAATTTCCTAATGCGAAAAAAAATATTTACCTTTCTTACATCGCTATTCGTTGTCATAATGGAGGGATCATTATATATGGTATCAGAGCGGGTTCAACCCTGCGACTATGGATCATTATACCTTCCACTATATTAAACATTTGATTAATAACATTATCGCTAATTAAAATTTGAAATTGTCCATGCGGGTAATCATGGTTAGAGGATGCCGAGGAGGTGGATGACGAGGTGCTAGCGGAGGAGGTGCGACACCTCTAGCAACATCCATGCTAGAGGGGTCTAACCCCCAAGGAGAAGAACAAGTCATTGGGCAAGAGTAGGTTGTTGTGGGGGATGTGGTTGGTTAGATGAGGTCCTTTCAGAGAATGTCAGAAGCCTAAATTAACCGACTAGATAGAAATGAGGTCAGAGCATTTGTACCCAATGAGGGTTCACAACGCGCTCCTGTTGGCAGTGGTAGCATTCACAAAGAACTCAAGAAGGTGAAGTTTTCCGAGTTCATGGGTGCCACAGACATCTCAGCTACTGAGGCATGGTTGGAGAACATGGTGATGTGATTTGAACTTCGTGACTGCACCTCCAACATGAAAGTCTGCATGGCGGTCTTTCAGCTGAAGGGAAGTGCTCTTCTATGGTGGAAGATGCTCTTGCCTCAACTAAACATGGCCGTCGAAGACGTGTCATGGGAACTGTTCAAGGAACGGTTCTGGGAGAGGTATTTATCAGAGTAATTCATTGAGCACCAACTCAATGAGTTCAACGCCTTACGATAGGGTGGTTGTATGGTGCCAGAGTAAGAGGCCATATTTATGGAGCTACTTCAGTATGCTCCACATCTGAACACGGAGAAGCTAAAGGTCAACAAGTTTGTTTTGAGCCTTAACTTCAACATTCGTGCTAAGGTGAGGATCCTAATGCCTCAAACACTGCACAATGCAGTCCAAAAGGTCCTCATAGCTGAGGAAGAGTTGACCAAAGGAGGTCAGGGCAAGAATCCTGCAAGACCGATTGGACAGACGACATCATGTGCACAACACCTTCATACACCAGCCAGATAGACCTCAGGGTATCGAGATACATCGAGAGGACCCATGTTCATGACACCACGATGATTGAATCCTCAGCAGAGGACTCCCTACAAAGGACCACCACATCAACAATAACATCGCTCGCAACAACAACAGTTTAGGCTTGTTCAACATAACATACCAGGGTCTCAGGATGGTAGGCCAACAACTTCTACTTCGGGGACCAGGAGTACTAGACCGAAGACCATATGTTGGACATGTGGAGAGCCATATTACCAGCGAGACTGTCCAGTTGAGAAGGCCAGAGCGGCCGGGTCAACATGACACACTACAGTTGGAGATTTGGGCAAGGCCCATAAGATTCATGCAACGGTGAATAACTGCCAGGCTGAGCACCCGTCCAATGTGCTCGAGACATCAGGTACAATTGCCAACAAAAAATTTAGTATTTTGATAGATCCAGGTGCTACATAGAGCTTTATTTCTAGTGCAACACTAAAAATAATTAAGGTAAAGGCACTCGAACAGGACAAGTTTAGATACATATAAATACATTGGAGGAAGGGTTACAGACTATAACATTAACTTGGGAGATTTTGTAACGAAGGCCAACTTATATGTCACAATTTTAGGATGTTATGACATAGTGATCAGTATGGACTGGTTGGAATCACATGATGTGATACTCAACTATAAGTCAAAATGGTTAAGTTTGACCGATGATGGGGGACAAAGAAGAGTGATTGTAG
This sequence comes from Picea engelmannii, assembly GCA_009831015.1. Lineage (NCBI taxonomy): Eukaryota > Viridiplantae > Streptophyta > Pinopsida > Pinales > Pinaceae > Picea > Picea engelmannii. Next base: position 31,871 of record ML845535.1, on the reverse strand, counting down.
GAAGAAACCAGGGAGTGTCCTTGAGGGTCATTTCTTCCCTACAGCTACAAAAGAGCATGCGCAAGGGATGTAATTTATATGCAATCTTAGCGCTAAATGACAAGGGAAAGGTGAAAGGATTAGAAAAAATTCCGGTAGTATGAGAGTTTTCTGACGTGTTTCTGGAAGAGTTACCAGGTTTGCCACCCGAAAGAGAGTTGGAGTTTACAATCGACTTGAAACCTGAAACTAAATCAATAGCAAGAACGCCTTATTGGATGTCAATGCTTAAGTTACAGGAGTTGAAAATTCAATTGAAGGAGTTGTTGGACTTGGGACTTATACATCCAAGTGTGTCACCTTTGGGTGCGCCTATTATTTTCATAAGAAAGAAGGATGGGTCGTGCAAACTTTGTATTGACTACGATCAAGAACCAATAACCGTTGTGAAGAATAGACGATTTGTTTGATTAGATGAAATGCACGACAATGTTTTCAAAGATCGACTTGAGATCAGAATATCGCCAGTTATGAATTGATGAGGAAGATATTCCTAAGACCGCATTCAAGAAGAGGTTCAAAGATTATGATTTTACAATTTTACCATTTGGACTAACGCCCCAGGGGTATTCATGAATTTGATGAATGGGGTGTTCTGCGAATACTTGGAAGAGTTTGTTCAAGTATTCATTGATGACATACTGATATATTCTCAGATGAAAGAAGAACATGATGAACATTTAAGCTTGGTACTACAGTGTTTACGAGAAAACAAATTATACGGGAAATTGTCGAAATGTTCTTTTTACCAATCAAAGATTCATTACTTAGGGCATGTTATATACGGTGAAGGAATTGCGGTGGATACAACAAAAGTAGAAGCGATTATGGAATGGAATTCATTGACAAACCTATCAGAAGTATGCAACTTTATGGGTTTAACAGGATATTAACGACAGTTTGTCAAAGGTTTTTCAAAGATAGCAAATCCGATCACAGAATTGCAGAAGAAAAACAATAAGTTTATATGGAGCGAGAAATGCGTGGAAGAATTTCAAAGGCTCAAGGAGTTGTCGACGACAACATCAATATTGAAAGTCCCCGACATGGACAAGGAATTCTTGGTATGCACGGACGCATCCAAGGAAGGTTTAGGTAGAGTATTGATGTAAGATGGTCGAGTGATCGCTTACATCTCAAGGAAATTAAGAAGGCATGAGGAGAACTACACAACACATGATTTAGTGTTATTGGCCATTGTGTGCCATGAGAGTTTGGAGACACTGTCTGATTGGATGAAAATTCAAACTAAAGACAGATCACTATGGAATACAACATATATTTACACAGAGCGACTTGAACGCGTGACATAGGCGTTGGTCAGAATTACTTAGCGAATATGATTTCGATATTACCTACATCAAATGAATGATGAATAGAGTGGAAGATGCGTTGAGTCGAAGACCACACATATTTTCGGTAATACCTCTTTAGACGAATCTTCAAGAAAAGATTCTAACTATATAGATCGACGATGACTGGTATAAAGAGGTTAAGGAAAATATTGGACAAGTGACCGTGATGGTACCAAAGTTTGAAGGTTATACATTGGACAATGACAAATTGATGAGGTATAATAACAAGATTTACGTACCGCCTAACGAGGAATTAAGAAGTTTGATCTTAAGTGAATTTCATAGAGCCATGTACATGGCTCATCCAGGAGTCACAAAAATTAGGGTAGACGTTAAGCCTCTATTCTTCTAGAAAGGAATGAAAGTAGACATAGTTAGTTACGTAGTGAGGTGTCTAGAATGTCAGCAAGTAAAAGCTGAACATAGACATCTGACAGGATTACTACAACCACATGTTATTCCAGAATCGAAATGGGAGGTTATTTCGATGGAATTTATAGTTGGATTGCCACTGACAGTAAGGAGACACAACTTGATTTTCGTGGTGGTTGACACTCTGAAAAAGAGTGCACATTTTATTCTTGTGTGCATGACCTATCAGGTGCCAGACATAGCTAATTTTTTTTTTTTTCGCGAGATTGTGAGATTACATGGGGTACCGAAAAGGATCATATCTGATTGAGGATTGGTGTTTACAGGATGATTTTGGACCAGTTTCTAGGACGCTTTGGGAACACAATTGATCTTTAGTACTACATATCACCCTGAGACAGATGGGCATACATAAAGAATGAACCAAATTTTGGAATATATGTTGCGTATTTATGTAATGGACCAACAAAAGCGTTGGGAAGAGTTCTTGCCACTGATAGAATTTGCATATTATAACAACTATCAAACTACCATTAAGATGGCACCATTTGAGTTCCTTTATAGGAAACCGTGTCAGACGCTGTTGAGCTAGGATCGACTTGAGGATAGGGTCCTAGTGGGACCAGAAGTAATCCAAGAAATGGAAGAACAAATGCAAATGATAAGACAAAGGATTAAAGAAGCACAAGATCGACATAAAAGTTATATTGATGCGCATCACGTTGACCACAATTATGAAGTTGGCGACCGAGGTTTCTTGCGGGTGAAATCGCACAAGAGTTCGATTAAGTTTAGAAAGGGTGTTAAATTATCTCCTATGTTTGTGGTACCTTTCAAAGTTGTGGAAAGGAAAGGATCCGTGGCCTATTGACTAGTCTTGCCTAATTCTTTGAGGCATATGCACGATGTTTTTCATGTATTTGTTTTGAGACATTATGTTAGTGATCCTATACATGTGATTGACGTGAGTAATTTGTAGGTGTCAGATGAGGGTGCACTCACGATGGAGCCAATCCACATTTTGGACCATCATATTCGACAACTACGATGTCAAAAAGTCGATCAGGTCAAGGTCCAGTGGGACAATTATAGTCCACACTCGACTACCTGGGAGGACACATATGATATGCATCAACAATTTCCTTACTTGTTTGATAGATTAGACATATAGATCCCGTTAGATACTTTTATTACTATATTTTATATACTATACAACTTCAGGACACAGTTTAAAATAAGAGGGGGTGTATGAAACATCCCTCTCTTGCGATCACATGTTATTGACTTATTCTTTGAGGACACTTGCATGCAAGTGGTCCAGTTATAATACATGGTTATTTGTTCCACTTATGGATTTTTAAGATGATGTTGATGTTTGTGATTTAATGTTATTTGATATATATGTATTGAGAGATGCTATTGTCGAGTTTTCCTTGAGTGTGCAGGACCCTTGACAGATTGTGGATGCCGATGGCATCAATGGACCTCCTTGGACTCTGTATTGAGTCAGGGAGTGGATTGTATTGGTTTGAGTATTTCATTTATGCATATGTGACATCTGATTGATTATAGTATGATTTTGTATATGGATCATTGAAAGTGTTTCATCGATGGATGCAGGCTGACGAATGCTTGCTAATTTGACTCACATAAGGAGTAAAGGGGCCATGAAAATAAACTAGATATTGAGGGAGAGGTGTGGCAACATCCCTATCACAACCTAATAGCACTCCTGTCATGGCTCAAATTGTAGGTTAACGATTACCTAGTTCGAGAGGTCCATGACGACATGAGGGCGGACTGAGATAGTTGCTCACGAAGATTTCTAAGGGGCACACAATAAGGAAAAGTCCTTATTCCTTAGAAGCCTTTAGTCTCTCACAAGGTCACCCAAATGGAGTGTTGACTCCAAGGGTTGGACAACTACCAAAACCAGTCAAAAGGCGAGTGGAACCCTTGGAGCACAGAGTGTGTCTTGAAGGGCACGTCACGTAAATAAAACTTGGGTCAATGAATCTAGGTGGTCTAGAAAACCTTGAAAGAATAATAATTAAACCTTAAAAAAATCTTTCGGCCTTGCCAGATTTAGTTAATTAATTGAAAAATAAAGTTAATAATTGTAAATCCCAAATGAAAGTCTAAGCCTATTCAAAAAAGGGAAATTAATCCTAAGTCTAAGCTTTGTAAGAAGACTAAAACTAAATTGTAAATTAAATTAAAAAGGAATGAAGTAAATCAAGTTAATAATTAAGAAAAGGTGAAATATATCTAAAGATTGATATAAGGCACATGTGTGCAATAAAATATTAAAAGGGAGTTTTAAAATAAGAAAGAAATAAAGATGAGAGAATAGGGTGTCCATAGAAAGGAATCTAGAGTCTAGCTACCACTAGTTTAACTAGAAGAAGACTCCTATTTTAACTCAACTTAGATTTAGTAAGGCATCAATCATTAAATGAGAATATGGGGAATAAAGAGACAACTAGAAGTGATTTAAGGAGCGCATTTGGGAAATGTGTCGAAATTGACTTTTAATTAAAATAAAATATGGAATTACTTGTGCAACGTGGGGGAGAGGGTGACAAGTGCGAGGAGGAATAATTCTAAATTAATTAATTAAAAAGATAACTATTTGTGCAAGTGGGGAGGTGTCAGTGAGAAAATTCCTATAAAGAAAATGGTCAAGATGGGGAAGGGATCACACTGGTTATTGGTAAAGTTATGCCGTCGAATTATTTTTGACTGGTTTTACTTGTGAGAGTTGGAATACCCATCTTGAAAGAGAGTGGTGGCTCTACCTTGCGAGGCAAGCTGGGAGCTAGAGAATTTCTGGTTTTGTATGCATGACCCCTTTGCGGCTTGGGGAGCTAAGGGGGAAGAAGAGTACCCCTAGCATTGGCTGGGAGGTACCAGTGAAGTCTCCACTATTAGCAAGTGGGAGGTCGGAAGGAACGCCAGTTGCCTAAGATCATCTCGAGGCTCATCTTCGTTGTCGATTACAATGTTTTATGGAATTTGTAATTGCATTAGATTTAAATTGTATACTCAAGTTTTTATAAACTGATGTGGACTGTGTTGAATCTTGAATTTGTATAGAACAACTCCTTGAGGGCTATATAAAAAATGAAAGTGATTGTATTCATTGTCATTGTGAGTTTCTGCTAAGGAATCAATTTTTTCTTAATTATGGTGCCTTTATTTTTAATTTGGTTAGGTTCCTTGTGCTCGTTGTTATTTGAATTCTCCAAGGAATGCGCCAAAATAAACTGACAACCGATAGCCGATAGATATATATAGAATTCCATTTCCTTGATCGATGCATGGAGTTGCATATTCGAACTTGGTTATTTCGTCTTGTTGATTTTTCTCCAACGATTACAAAGATTTCTTCCTTTGTGTAAAATGGTCGATTTTCCTTCGGAATAATAATTCCATGTGACTCAACTTCAATAGACTCTGTCATTTCTCTGTGTGATTAACTGATTAAGTTGTTCCTTCCAAAAAGAAACCCCACTTCGTATGGGTATCCATTGCTAGATCTTGCAGTATTTCTCCCAGATCTCTTTTGCACCCTTCTCATCACTCAATCCAATGACAGATTTCGGGCTATGCTTAGTGCGCCCTTCTAAAAAATCAATCCCATGCCAGATTTTAGGCTATGCTTAGTGCGCCCTTCTTAGAAATCAATTCCATGACAAATTTCGGGCTTTTCTTAGTGCGCCATTCTCATAACTCAATCCAATGACAGATTTCGGGCTTTGCTTAGTGCGCCCTTCTCAGAACTCAATCCAATGACTCTTCTTACCATCATGAATTCCTTTAACTACTTAGAGAGTGCAATCAATTAGTTTCTACCGTTCCGTCTATTCACGTGCTACGGGTCATCAGTTAATTCAGGTGAGTGATTCAAATACCATTACTTCAATGGAGCTAAGCATGACAATTGGTTCCCCGGTAAAAGTAATTTCCTGGAAAGATTTTACATGGTCTTGCTTCTCTGTGACTGTAGTGGAGCTATGTAAACCTGAGGAGTTAAAAGAACGCCGTAGAAGAAGATTGGTACCTAACTTTAGTCCATCATAGAATTTCGAACCACATCTATCTCCCACACTTTTGTTGGTATATGCACTTGTTTCCTCTCTCTTGTAGTGTGATTGTTTGTGAATTACATTGGCACCTGCAATTCGTTTAAATGACTGCTCTTCCCCATCACGAATTTCCTTAATTGACTATCAACGAATTTCAGTGTCCCCTTGAAAATCGTTCAATGACTGCTAATGATTTTGTTTCCTCCAACAAGTTGAAAAGACCTATGTGTAGCGATTCTCTTCGTCCACCATTTATATTTTCCTCCTAGCGATTTCAATGGCACTTGCAATTCCTTAAATGACCGCTAGCGAGTTCAATGGCACCTGCAATTCCCTAAATGACTGCCAATGATTTCAATGGCACTTGCAAGTCTTTAAATGACTACCAACGATTACAATGACACTTGCAATCCTTAAAGGTTAAATTTCCTTCTGCGTGGCGCAAAAATGGAAGTCGTCGCTTGAGTTTCCATTTTTGTCTGGCTTCTAACAACAGATAATGGATTGACAAATTCTCGTTCCAACTGTTTAAAGAAAAAGAAACCCGTGATATTATATTAGTTTGTGTGATCACTCTAGTGGCAATGCCTTCAATTATCCATAAGCATGATGTAAATTATGAACTCTTACTCTAAATTGACTAAGAACGTGATACAGATGAGGTAACCATGATAACAATGTAATGGATTTTTACTTTTTATGTTCAACAACATTCTTTAATCTAAGATAAGGGTAAATTCTTATCTCCACTCTAAATAAGTATCTTTGGAAGAGGACTATGTATTATAGTCATCCTGGATTAAACCAACATTGAAATCCCTAAAGTCTTTAATATAAGATAAGGGTAAATTCTTATCTCCACTCTAAATAAGTATCTTTGGAAGAGGACTATCTATTATAGTCATCCTGTATTAAACCAACATTGAAATCCCTAAAGCATTCCTGTATATAATATGGAATACATATTATATAATATTTAGGCCAACCAACACTCTAAATCTAAGATAAAGGTCAAATCTCAATTAAATTAATAAAGTGATTAATGAGAAAAATACCTTTGGTATTCCATGGATAAACCTATAATTAGTGTTCTTAAAAGTACCACATAACATAAATTATATGAGAATGATGTCTTAGTATCTTGTAATTGATAATTATAACACATGTTAGGGTTGCTTCCTTAAATTTGATGTATAAATTAGTTAAATATAATAGACTTTCCATTCTAATAATTTATGATAATGATTCATTTTAGCATTTGTATTATTGTTAGTATATATAATGCATCTTGTACATTTAGTATTCTTAAAGAGTTGTACAATTTCGAAAAAGGGAGAATTCAAGTATGCCTTTTTCTTCGCTACATAAGCATCACATCGAATTATAATATGTTATCATATCTGGTTAACAAAATGGTGTAACTTGCTCAAGAGAGCTTTACTCCATTTTATGGGTAATTTGGTTTATCATCTAAATTAATAAGAGTAATTGTGCATTTGAGGGATATAAAGTAGTTCGTTTAGACGCCATTACTTTTTGCGTATTTTAACTTTATTTGTATAGGACGAGTTAGGAATTTTTGGTAAAATTTTAGTTCTAAGGTGCATATGTATTATTTTGTTACTCGATGATTTAATTATTGTATTGAATTCATTGTGCATGTAGTTATTACAATGTTGTGGTTTAGTACTTGAGTAATTGCTTTAATGATCGTTAATCATAGTAGATTGCACTATGTATCTAATGAATATATGAAGGGTATTGTGGTGGACCGAGTCATGAATATAGGAGTATGGCTATGGGCAAGAGAATTAGACACCTCCTTGTTCCTGAGAACAGTGGCTAGTTGTGAGACCTTGAGTGGTCAAAATCAATCGGATGAATCCTGGACTTGAGTGTTGCTTATGTGTCTTGGAGGTCCTAACCATGCAGAATAGGATGGGCGGGTAGTTCCTTTAATATTCAGTGACATGGTTGATCATTATTAGTATTTGCTTTAGTTGATAGTGATGTGTTGAATTGCATCGCTATTATGTTTATGTGTTGATCACGTGTCGCTATTAATTATGTTAATGCGTTGATTTGTGTCTTTAATAATTATAAGGATGTGTCGTTGGAGATGCTATTAATTCTATTGTGACTATTTTAATTTCCTAATGAGAAAAAAATAAGTTTACCTTTTGTACATCACTATTCGTTGTCACAATGGAGGGATCATTACATATGGTATCGTAGCGGGTTCAACCCTGCGATTGTGGATCTCTACACCTTCCACTGTATTAAACATTTGATTAATAACATTATTGCTAATTAAAATTTGAAATTGTCCATGCAGGTAATCATAGTTAGAGGACGCCGAGGAGGTAGGCAACATGGTTCTAGGGGAGGAGGTGCGACTCCTCCAGTAACATCTGCACCAGAGGGGTCTAACCCCCAAGGAGAAGAACAAGTCATTGGGCATGAGCAGGTTGCTGTGGGGGATGTGGTTGGTTTGATGAGGTCCTTTCAGAGGATGTCATAGGCCTTGATTGAATGACTAGATAGAGATGAGGCCAGAGCATCTGTACCTAATGAGGGTTCACAACATGCTCCAACAGGGAGTGGTAGAATTCACAGAGAACTCGAGAAGGTGAAGTTTCTCGAGTTTATGGGTGCCACAGACATCTTAGCCACCGAGGCATGGTTGGAGAACATGGCGATGTGATTTGCACTTCATGACTACACCTCCAACATGAAAGTGCGCATGGCGGTATTTCAACGGAAGGGAAGTTCTCTTCTATGGTGGAAGAGACACTCCTGCCTCAACTAAACATGGTCGTCGAAGACGTGTCATGAGAACTATTTAAGGAACGATTCCATGAGAGGTATTTATCAGAGGAATTCATTGAGTTCCATCTAAATGGGTTCAACACCTTACGATAGAGTGGTCATATGGTGGAGTATGAGGCCAGATTTATGGAGCTACTTCGGTATGCTCCACATCTGAACATGAAGAAGCTAAAGGTCAACAAGTTTGTGTTCAACCTTAATATCAACATTAGTGATAAGGTGAGGATCCTAATGCCCCAGAAATTGCATGATGCAGTACAGAAGACCCTCATAGTTGAGGAAGAGCTGACCAGTGGAGGTCAGGGCAGGACTCCTGCAAGACCGACTGGACAAACGACATCAGGTGCGCAACAACATCAAACACCAGCTAGACATACCTTAGGGTATTGAGATACATCGAGAGGACCCATGTTCATGACACCACGATGATCGAATCCCTACCAAAGGACTCCCTACAGAGGATCACCGCATCAATAGCAGCGTCGCCCGCAACAACAACAGTTTAGGCCTATTCAGCAGAACAGACTAGGGTCTAAGGCTGGTAGGATAGCATATTCTACTTCGAGGACTAGGAGTATTGGATCAAAGACTTGATTTTGGACATGTGGAGAGCCCCATTACCAACAAAACTATCCGATTGAGAAGGCCAGAGCGGTCGGGTCAACAAGACACACTACAGTTGGAGATTTGGGCAAGGCCCACATGATTCATGCTGATCCGGATTTCATGAGAAGAACGAAATGAATACAAATGATTAAAATATGACTAACACAAAATAATAGAGATACAATAAAACTGGTTTTATATTCAATAAGGAAATAAGATGAAACTGTAAAATGCAACGAAAAACAAGCTTGTTGGAATGGTGGCGGCTTATCTCTGAGAAGAGAAGCAACGACTGCGCTCATTCGCAAGAAGATGATTACAATGAGGCTCTGAAGGAATTTTTACAATAAACAGGAATGTCAAAGACCCTAGAAATCCAAAAACCTAACCCTAGGAGATGAAGCACCAAAAGTCACGTGGGCCCCGTTTGGGTAAGTTAGTACATCAATTTCCCGGGGTTGTAACTTTTGCATACGATCTCTGTTTTAGGCGCACGATAGCCCGTTGGAAAGGTATCGTCGAGGAGATTCATTTTGGAGGATCAATTAGAGCCTTTGTCTATAATTGAGAAGCTTGATCCCAAAAAACCTTCATTTAGGCCCTCAAAATGGCCCTGTAAGTTAAAAACCGCTAAAAATAGTAAATTGCCTGAAAACTGTTTTAAGAGAGTTGGAAAAGGTGGGTGGCCACTGATATCCACTTGGATCACATGCAACAATTAATAACCGCTAGACCGAGTACTATTCCACTGTGCTCAAGACATCAGGTACAATCGCCTACCAAAATTTTAGTATTTTGATAGATCCAGGTGCTATAGAGAGCTTTATTTCTAATGCAACGCTAAAAAGAATTAAGGTAAAGGCAATCAAGTAGGAGGAGTTTAGATACATAGAAATGAATTCAGGTGCCAAACAAAATATTGGAGGAAGGGTTAATGACAATAGCATTAACTTGGGAGATTTTGTAATGAAGGCCAACCTATATGTCACGATCTTAGGATCTTATGACATAGTGATCGGTATGGGTTGGTTGGAATCACATGATGTGATACTCAACTATAAGATGAAACAATTAAGTTTGATCGATGATGGGGGAAAAAGAAGAGTGATTGTAGGAAGAAACTAGGGAGTGTCCTTGAGGTTCATTTCTTCCCTACAACTACAGAAGAACATGCACAAGGGATGTAAGTTATATGCAATCTTAGCACTAAACGACAAGGGCGAGGCGGAAGGATTAGAAAACCTTCCGGTAGTATGAGAGTTTTCTGACGTTTTTCTAGAAGAATTACCAGGTTTGCCTCTCGAAAGAGAGTTGGAGTTTAGAATCGACTTGAAACCTGGAACTGCAATGATATCAAGAATGCCTTATTGGATGTCAACACCCGAGTTACATGAGTTGAAAATGAAATTGAAGGAGTTGTTGGACTTGGGAATTATACATCCAAGTGTGTCACCTTGGGGTGTGCCTATTATTTTCATAAGAAAGAAGGATGGGTCGTGGAGACTTTGTATTGACGATCGTCAATTGAACAAGGCAATGATCAAGAACCAGTATCTGTTGCCGAGAATAGATGATTTTTTTGATCAGATGAAAGGCGCTATGGGTTTTCGAAGATCGACTTGAGATAATGATATCACTAGTTACAAATTAAGGAGGAAGATATTCCTAATACTGCATTCAAGACAAGGTTCATATATTATGAGTTTACAGTTTTACCGTTTGGACAAAAAATGCCCTAGGGGTATGCATGAGTTTGATGAATGGGGTGTTCCGGGAATACTTGGACAAGTTTGTTCAAGTATTCATTGATGACATATTGATATATTCTTGGACGACAGAAGAACATGACGAACATTTAAGCTTGTTACTACAATGTTTACGAGAGAACAAATTATACAGGAAATTGTCGAAATGCTCTTTTTACTAATCAAAGATTCATTACTTAGGGCATATTATATATGATGAAGGAAACACGATGGATGCAAGGAAAGTAGAAGCGATTATGGAATGGTCTACACCGAAAAAAGTATCATAAGTACGTAACTTTATGGGTTTAACAAGATATTACCGATGGTTCGTCGAAGGTTTTTCAAAGATAGCAAATCCAATCACAGAATTGCAGAAGAAAAACAAGAAGTTTATATGGAGCGAGAAATGTGTGAAATCATTTCAAAGGCTCAAGGAGTTGTTGACAACATCACCGATACTAAAAGTCCATGACATGGACAAGGAATTCTTGGTATGCACAAACGCATCCAAGCAAGGTTTAGGCGGAGTATTGATGCAAGATGGTCGAGTGATCACTTGAATCTCAAGGAAATTAAGAAGGCATGAGGAGAAATATTCAATGCATAATTTGGAGTTATTGGCCATTGTGTATGCCTTGAGAGTTTGGATACACTATCTGATTGGATTAAAATTCAAACTAAAGACAGATCATTGTGGACTACAACATATATTTACGCAGAGCGACTTGAATGCACGACATAGGCGTTGGTTAGAATTACTTAGCGAATACGATTTTGAGATTACCTACATCAAAGGAACGATGATCAGAGTGGCAGATGCATTGAGTCGAAGACCACACATATTTTTGGTAATAACTCTTTAGACGAATCTTCAAGAAAAGATTGTAACTATACAGATCGATGATGACTGGTATAAAGAGGTTAAGGAAAATATTGGACAAGACACTGTGACAGTACCAAAGTTTGAAGGTTATACATTGGACAATGACAGATTCATGAGGTATAATAACATGATTTACGTACTGCCTAACGAGGAATTAAGAAGTTTGATCTTAAGCGAAGCTCATAGAGCCATGTACATGGCTCATCCGGGAGTCACGAAAATGAGGGCAGACCTTAAGCCTCTATTCTTATGGAAAGGAATGAAAGAAGACATAGTTAGTTACGTGGCGAGGTGTCTAGAATGTCAGGAAGTGAAAGATGAACATAGACATCCGAAAAGATTTCTACAACCACACGTTATTCTGAAATTGAAATGGGAGGTCATTTCGATGGAATTTATAGTTGGATTTCCACTGACAGTAAGGAGACACAACTCGATTTTCGTGGTGGTTGACACTCTGAGGAAGATTGCACATTTTATTCCTATGCAAATGACCTATCAGGCGCCAGACATAGCTAAATGTTTTGTCAGCGAGATTACATGGGGTACCAAGAAGGATCATATCTGATCAAGGATGGTTGTTTACAGGACCATTTTGGATCAGTTTCCAAGAGGCTTTGGTAACAAAACTAAACTTTAGTACAACATATCACCATAAGACAGACATGCAGACAAAAATAACGAACCAAATTTTGGAAGATATGTTGCGTATGTATGTAATGGACCAACAGAAGCATTGGGGAGAGTTCTTGCCACTGGTAGAGTCTACATACAATAACAAATATCAAACTACCATTAAGATAACACCTTTTGAGTTCCTTTACGTGCAACCATGTCAGACGCCGTTGAGCTGGGATCGACTTGAGGATAGGGTCCTAGTGGGACCATAAGTGATCCAAGAAATGGAATAACAAATGCAAACGATAAGACAAAGGAATAAAGAAGCGCAAGATCAGAAGAAAAGTTATGTTGATGCGCATCGCGTTGACCATAATTATGAAGTTGGTGACTGAGTTTCTTGTGGGTGAAATCGCATAAGAGTTCGATCAAGTTTGGAAAGGGTGCTAAAATCTGTGCTAGGTTTGTGGGACCTTTCGAAGTTGTGGAAAGAAAAGGACCTATGGCTTATCAACTAGCCTTTCTTGATTCTTTGAGGTGTATGCACGATGTTTTTCATGTATCTGTTTTGAGACATTATGTTAGTGATCCTACACATGTGATTGACGTGAGTTCTTTGCAGGTGTCGGACGAGGGTGCACTCATGGTGGAGACAATCCACATTCTGGACCATCACATTCGACAACTATGACGTCGAATAATCGATCAGGTCAAGGTCCAGTGGGAAAATTATAGTCTACACTCGGTTACCTGGGAGGACACATATGATATGCATCGACAATTTCCTTACTTGTTTGATAGATTAGACATATAGATCCTGTCAGATACTTTTATTACTGCATTTTATATACTTTAAAACTTTGGGACGCAGTTTAAAACAAGAGGGGGTGTATGTAACATCCCGCTCTTGTGAGCACATGTTATCGACTTATTCTTTGAGGACACTCACGTGCAAGTGATTCGGTTATAGTACATGGTTATTTGTTCCGCTTATCGATTTTTACGATGATGTTGATGGTTGTGATTTAATGTTATTATATATATGTATTGACAGATTCTATTGACGAGTTTTCCCTTAGTGTGCAGGACACTTGACAGATTGTGGATGCCGATGGCATCAATGGACCTCCTTGGACTTTGGATTGCGTCAGGGAGTGGATTGTATTGGTTTGAGTATTTCATTTATGCATATGTGACATCTGATTAATTATAGTATGATTTTTTATATGGATCATTGACAATGTTTCGTCAATGGATGAAGGTTGACGAATGTTTGCTACTCAGAATCACATAAGGAGTAAAGGGGCCATGCACATAAACTAGATATTGAGGGAGAGGTGTGGAAACATCCCTGTCATAGCCTAATAGCACTCCCACTGATCTAGGTGGATATCGGTGGCCACCCACCTTTTCCAACTGTCTCAAAACAATTTTCTGGCAATTTTGGCAATTTACTATTTTTAGCAGTTTTAACTTCCGGGGCCATTTTGAGGGTGCAAATGAAGGTTTTTCGGGATCGATCTTCTCAACAATAATTAAAGGCATGATTGATCCCACAAAATGAATCTCCTCGACCATACCTTTCCAACGGGCTATCATACGCCTAAAATGGAGATCGTATGCAAAAGTTATGACCTCAGGAAGTTGATGTACTAACTTACCCAAACGGGGCCCACATGAATTTTGGCGCTTCATCTCCTAGGGTTAGGTTTTGGGATGTCAAGGATTTTTGACATTCTTGTTTATCATAAAAATGCCTTCAGAGCCTCATTGTAATCATCTTCTTGCAAATGTGAGTAGCCGTCACATCTCTTCTCAGAGATAAGCTGCCACCATTCTAGCGAGTCTTTCACTCTGTATTTTTACAGTCTCTGTACATTTATTTCATTAATAAAAATCATGTATTATTGTATATCTGTGTTTACGGTTGCATCTATGATACATTTATGTTATATTATCGAATATCTGCGATATTTCTGTGCATTTCTTTATTATATCTTCGCTCTCATTTCGTGCCGAAAATAATCCGGATCAATGGTTTTAGAGCATGTTGCTCTTGATTGTTTTTCAGTGCATGTCCCCGACGAGGTCCTAGTATAGTAAGTTGGGTCTCGATCTTGTCTCTCTTGAAGACAATCGCTCTTGCACGCCCAAGAAACCCTCCATGGCGGAAGAAAAGAAAAACGACGGAGCAGACGATCCTATTAGTCTGTTGCTTGAGCAAGCTCTCATGCGACAGAGGGACGAAATGATGGAGAAATTTTCCCACATCCTTCAATGCCTCCCGATAGCATCAGACACATCTTCATCAAGCGACCACTTTGGAGGCACCTCGCCTTTTAAGGTACAAGTCAATTTTGATATTCCTATATTTGAAGGTCAAATAGATGCAGATGCCCTAGATAAATGGTTAAATCTGTTAGAAGGTTATTTCTTTGTCACAATTTTTCTGACAGAGAAAAGATCATCTTTGCGCTCCTTAAGGCTCTCCCCCATGTCAAACATTGGTGGGAAACTTACTGGGATAACATTTCCATAGAGGAGTCTGGAATATATGGGCCGAGCCCACTTGGGATTTTTTTGTGGATGTGGTAAAGGAATAGTATTACCCTATTGGCAACTATGAGGACCAGTACATGAGATGGACCACACAGTGGAAAGAGAGGGGCCAAGCAGTTCCAGAGTTCACCAATACCTTCCATACCTTGCACACCAAGATGGGTATCAAAGACTCTGAATGACATTTGGTTCTGAAATACCGTGGGGAATTCACAGATACATCCAAACTGAAATGGATTTTATAGACATCTCATCACTCAGTGTTGCCTATCGATATGTTGTTAAAATCAAGCAGAAATTTAAGCACCAGAACAAATGGTAGTTCGGGTTTGCAAATCCACAACAACCAAAGTATGACAAATATAGCCCTAACAAACAGTCTCCCGAAAACAAGTCCAAGCCATAGGAAAAGAAGGGTCACGGAAAGACAAAGAAGGACACCGGAAAATGGTGCGATTTCCACAAAAGCCCTTGGCACAACACCGACGAATGTTGCTCAAAACAGTCATTGGTGGCCGAGATCAAAGACAAGGAGACGAACCTTGATTCTGAATATGATTATGAAAATAATGGTAAAGGACAGATCATTGACGCATACCCCAATGGTATTGTCGCAACCGCAATAATTCAACCAGAAGAACCAACAGATCCTTAAGAGGGGGAGCGCCTTTTTCATTCACAGATGTGGGTGAAAGGGACCCTGTTGCATTTTATTGTTGATAGCGGAAGCCAAAAGAACCTCATCTCAGTAGAGGTCATCAAACAGTTGGGATTGTCGACAACACCACACCCACAACCATACAACATCAGGTGGCTTCGCCAAGGACGAGATCTCTGTGTCAACCAACAATGCCGGTTGTCATACAACATCCAACCCTTCAAGGATGAGGTATTATGTGATGTTGCCCCACTGGATGTCTGTGATGTTCTCTTGGACCAACCATATATGTGGAGACGCCATGCTATTTATGAGTCTCGACCCCATAGTGCCATTGTTACTTCGGGGGGTCATCTCTACAGAATACCAGAGGTAGTTCAAACTATTGTTCCACCTAAAAAGTGTCACAAGGTAGTATCTCATACTGCAAAATTTAGCTTCTTCAGAGTTTGTTCAAAAGGGGAACATAAGGACACTGCAACCACTACAGCCTCGCCCCAGGTACTTGTAAATTCTAACCTTGTACAATGTCTACTGTAAACAGATATTCAGAAAAGAACAGAAAAGATACAATGGCAAATACAAACATTACACAGAGATTTTTCCCATGGAAACCCAAACCGGAAATAATAGCATATATTATATTCATTCATTGTGTTACATTGTTTACAATACAATATACATATAGGATTCAATGGCATCCAAAACCCTAACCCAATGACCTGGATTAGTCCAAAACCCTAATTCCTTAACTGGAAATAGAAAACCATTGGCAAAAACCATGTGCCGAAAAAACCACCTAAATACATGACACGTTTCCTGAGGTAGGTGTCAAGTTTCCTGAGGAAGAATTATTTTTTTCCGGGGGCGTTATCCCCGGACCCCCT